>BQNB010129971.1:6556-19020 GCA_026074375.1 Tanacetum coccineum | reverse complement strand
AGGCTTATGCAACTTTTGATATAAATGCTTAATGGGCTGTCTCGGCCCATTAGATGGGTGCGGATTGCCCATTAAGTATTTCTTCGTTTACGGCTTCGGCTTTGACCTTTGACTTTGACGGGGTTGACTTTGACTTTGTCTTTTTCACATTCTTTCCGTTCCGTGCTTGGTTTTGTCCGTTTTTGGCTTCATTTTTGTCCTTTAGTGAATATCCGGTACCTACACAGTACAAACACAAAAACAAGCATATATATGGCATTTTATGTGCGTTTTTGGTCGTTTAGGGTCCGTTTTTAATGGTCAAAGGTATGTGTAATTAAACACAATCCATGTTTACTACTCAATCAAATCCAACTGAAGGGTTAAAATAAGACTTAATGATGTGTTGGTCCAGGCCTAAGTATAAGTTCCAGCTGGTAGACTTTTAGGTGCATAAGTGACATATTTGGGATCGGATGAGTACGCCTACTCAGTGTTGTGATATGGGATCGGATGGGTACGCCTACCCAGTGTATGATTGTTATGAATTGTTTTAGTAATCGCAGCAATTATATGAAAGTTTTATATGTGTCTTAAACCTATGACTCTCACCAACATTATGTTGACGTTTAAGCATCATTTTCAGGTGAGCAACATGGGAATAAGATAGAGAGAAGTGGCTAGAAAGAGACCATAGGATGTCGTGGAGATTATTGCTTTATTGTCTTGAATTTTGCATTGTTTGGATTATGAATAAATGTTGCATGTCTTTCTATTGGCAAGAACTATCGTTTCATCAATAAAGACGCCTTTTGGATTTGGTTAGTTTATGGGTATTGTTGTGACACTTTGTGTCTATACTTTGCTTATTTATTGCATGTAGAATTCTCTATATAGACGTCATTATGTTGTGATGATATCCTTTCTCGTTACGCCTCGCGTTTCCGCCTTGGCGGGGTGTGACAGTTCTTGTAACCAATAGCTACCTTATTAAGTTCATCATAATAGGGCTTTGGTTTACACAACATGTGAACTGTTTGAAGAGACTGGTCTTGTTTGTATAATTTATCTTCGACCTTTTCTTTTAAAGCTTTCATGTCCAAAAATTCTTCAAGGTATTTGTTTTCTTTCTGTTTAAAATCCTTTTTCAAAGACGTAACTTCTTCTACCATTGACTTGTTATGGTTGATGGTAGAAGCAAGTTGTAATTTTACAGAATGAAGTTCCTTTTTCAAATTTTCTTCCTTAATATTGCGGTCAGTGATAAATATTCTTAATTGTTCATCAATGTTTTGTTCTCTTTCTGTTAATTCAAACCTGGCCCGTCTTTCATACAATTCAACTTGTTCCTTATATGTTGCAAGTTCAGCAGTTAGTAAATTATCAACTACTGTGTTTCGTGTTGTTTTAGAGACAGATTGGGCATAAGGTTCATACATATCATTATATATCATCATGTATGCATCATTTGGAACAGAAGATACATTGCTTTGTACAACTGGCACTGCGTTGTCCTTTACATACTGATCATACGGAATCATATTACTATCACTCGTATAATCGGCATGTGAGTCAACAACGTAGTTTGGTTGTACATCGTCATGCATCTCGTGTTCTTCATGATGTTCACAAATAGCATCCTGATATTGATCATGGTCGTGTACCTCAGATAGAATGTCCGAATCATACGATGGACCGGCTTCATCATAAACAGGATCTGCAGATGATAGATTAGCCATGAACATAGTTTGTGCCGTGGGAGCCTCATCAACATCAGAATCAAAAGCATCACAGTCATCAGCTTGAAACACATTATCCACATTGAGTGCTAAATCCTGAACAGGTTGCTCATCCACATCTTCATCAACAACGTTGTCATGTCTACCTGCAAGAAATAGTAATTGTTCTTCATCCAATGCCACCCCATTCTCCTGAGCTTGCATCAGTAACATCTTGTCTTTGAAGTATTCGGAGTTCTGTGGTCGCTTAGGCTGAGTGCAGTTCCTTGCTATGTGGCCTATACCGTTGCAGTTGTAGCACTTAACCTGCCTTGCTTGACCTGGATTAGCATTCCCGACTCTGTTCTGAGCTCCCCCATAACCAGCTGTACCTGCACCCCGTGCATTGTTACCCTGTCCTCTATTCTGTCGACCCTGAACATTCTGAACCACAACCCTGCCGTCTTGAACTGTGGCTTGGTTCCTAGGATTTGATGAAGTTCTGAGTTGATTGTTTGTTTGAGGAAGGTATGTTTTGTATGATTGGGTGAGCAGGGCAAGTGTGTTGGAAAGAGTCTCGAATTAAGTCGAGAGTTATCAACAAAGTGTGGTGGAAAATATATGGATGATGGATTTGTGGATGATTGTGAATTGTACTACTAAGGTGAAACATTAGACATCAAGGTGAGAGGATCAACTGTGTGTTGAGTGAATCGGTCCAACAACATTTTGTTCTCATTGGCATGTGCCTCGTGCTGCTTTATATAAGCATACAGTTGATCATAGTTGGAGTCCCTCAAGCCTCTGTTGAGTTTCACTACTGTTACAAATCTACCCCATTCTGGCAACATGTTATTAACAAACTTAGAGTTCAACTGCATTCTGTACATGGTCATCTTGATGTTACGCATATCGTTGATGAGTTTGGCAAACCGGACATAGTAATCATGGATAGTCTCTCCTTTGTGCTGACGAAAGTGTTCGAAGTCATATACAGTTTTGATTCACGGTCTTCTTTTGTTAATTCCAAACCTTCCAGGAGCATCTTCACATTGTCCCATATGTCCTTTGCATCAGTGTAATGATTGATAAGAGAGTAGATATCTTTTGGCAACCCTTAAAGTATGATGTTTGTTGCCCGAATGTCAGCATTGTACCTATCCTTATCTTCAGGTGACAGGTCAGAATAGACAAGAGGTCGTTCTGGACCTAGATGTACGGCACCTTCATTTCCTTCTGCAAGAGTTTCCCGAAATGTTCCCATCTGAAATGGTCCTTCATCAATTGACTTCAAGATGTTCACCCCATTCTCTTTACCCCGACAATACTGTCGAATTCGTTGTTGCCAAGATGCAAAGTCAGTCCTATCAAGGATAGGTGGTCGGGTATCTGGACCGGCACATTGAATGTCTTCCGAAAGATTAGCCATCTTAATTGATTATGAAATGATTAAGTTGATCGAACAATGATTAGTGATTGTATGTTAAAAGTGATGATTGTTTGTAGGATTAGGTGTTATGGTGTTTAACGTAATGAAGAAAATTTTACCAGAGTTTCTTTCTACCAAAACGCAATGATGGTCTTCAACAATAGGCAAAACACATGAGACAAATCTCAATTAGTTAGAGACAAAACGCAATGAAGAACTTTAGACAAATCTCGGTCAAGTCTTGAGACAAAACGCAGTCAAGAAATGAAATGGACAGAGTCTCCCCTAGGCAAAATGCAATATGGGTCTTCAATTAGGCAAAAGGCAGAAGCAGAACGCAGAGACAAATCGCAATAGTCAAAACGCAGAGACAAACGGCAGTAGACAAAATGCAGTAGTTAAAACGCAATAGACAAAACGCAGTAGTCAAAACGCAGTCCCTAATAAGACAAAATGCAGTACTGTTGTCCTTCACTAAACGACAAAACACAATGTACTTTTTCTGACAAAACGAAGGAGACAAAACGCAGTCAAGAAATATGGCAGAGAGACAAAACGCATCAAGAAAATACGACTTTTTCCACCTAAAAACACCTAAAAATCACCATTTTGAACGTTTTTGCTTGGTTTCTTTTGCACAACTTGATCCTAGAAGGCTATAACAACTATAAAAACACCAACTTTAACACCACAAACGTGAGAATCAAAGAGTGTCAAGAATGAGACCATAAACCTTCAAAAACCAAACTTTTGATCTAATCTAACCAAGAAAACGCACACATAATCTAGCTAATCATCCCATGTGCTCTGATACCAATTGTAGTATATTGGATATCATAACACAATCAATGATCAAGGGGTTGGCCGAATTTGTAGAGAAAGAAAGTGAGTTCTAGTGAGAGAAACTACACCTTATGTGTGTTTTTGATAAAATGAACAACCAACCTCTTTCCATGGCTGGAAAGAGGCTTTTATACAAGAGTTTAGATGCCCTAATGGGCTATGGTATGGGCTTACAAGTGGGTAAAAGACCCGACCCAATACCATGAGTCATACGCTTACGTTTACACTACGAGCTATGCTATTCTAGACAATACACGGGGTGACCGAGTCTTTTTCATAAACCTAACACCTGATTTACAGCATATGAAATATCCAGGCGCGTAATAGTCAAATATTGTAATGCTCCAACTATAGCACGATACTGAGTAGGATTAGGGAACGGTTCACCATCCTTAACAAAAGAAATGTTAGTATACAGCGGTGTGAAGCATGGCTTAGCATCTATCATGTAGGCTCGATTAAGTATCTCATGGGTATACTTAGATTGATTAAGAAAAAGTCCTTTCTTTAAGTATGTAACTTCAAGACCAAGGAAATAATTCAGGTGACCCAAATCTTTGATAGCAACTCCTGATTTAGCCTGGAAACAAATGATGTGATGACTTTCTCATTGCTGCCGGTGAGAATCAATCATCAACATAAACTAACATATACATAATACACGTGTCTCTTTTGAACACAAATAAAGACGTGTCGGCCCGACTTCCCCTGAATCTATTGGTAAGAAGAAAGGTGCTTAAACGGTGAAACCATGCCATAGGTGCTTGTTTGAGGTCGTATAAAGCTTTATTTAGTTTGCAAACATAATGAGGAAAGCTAGGATGAGCAAAACCCGGAGGTTGTTCCATATAAACACATTCATCAAGGTGGCCATGTAAAAATGCATTGTTGACATCAAGCTGATGTAAGTTCCATTTGTTAAGGCCTTGACAACCAGGCTGAATGTATGTGAGTAGTCGAGGCCCGCCGTTTGAGAAAAATCTTGAGCGACAAGGTGTGCTTTGTAACGTTCCACCGAGCCATCCAAGTGAAACTTAGTTTGATAAAGCCATTTAAACCCTATAATTTACCGGTTGGTGGGACGTGGAACAAGGGACCACGTGTTGTTTTTATGTAAGGCATCAAGTTCTTATTTCTTTGCCTTAACCTATTTGGGATCCCTTTCAGTGGTTTTAAAGGAGGTCGGGTCGGTGGTAGCATAAAGAGCAGAATTTAGTAGAAGGTGGTTTAGTTGAGACAAATATGCGAGGTGACGAGGTTTGAAGATCCCGGCTTTGGCATAAGTAATCATAGGATGAGACGAGCTTGTGGGAGCCGAGACCAGTGATTGTTGAGGAACATGAGGAAGGAGTGGAGGAGAAGATATAGGTGTGGTAGTGTTAGGGGTTGAGACAAATGGTTGAGGTGTGGTGGTGTTAGGGGCTAAGACTGATGGTTGAGGTGTTGTAGTGTTTGAGGTTGAGACCGTTGGTGAAGAGGGTTGCGGGGTTACAGCTTGAGTATTGGGTGGTGGATTTGGAGAAGTCCTAGTAGAAGGTGATTGGTGAATGGGAAAATCAGAGAAGGTGATGACGGGTAAATCAAGGCTTGGCTTGGCAGGGATGTACGAGGAAAATGGGAAAAATGTCTCGTCAAATTGGGCATGGCGGGAGACATAAATCCGAGAGGTTATAGGGTCAAGGCAACGAAACCCTTTATATTTGGAGCTATAGCCAATAAATACACACAGTAGGCTGCGTGGGGCGAGTTTATGTTCAGAATAATGTCGAAGGTAAGGAAATACCCGACAACCAAACATTTGGAATGTATTGTAATCTGGGCTACGTTTGTAAAGAATTTTGAACGGGGATTTCCCATCCAACACCTTAGTGGGTAACCGATTGATAATATGAAACGTCAAGGTAAATGCATCCACCTAAAAAATGGAGGGTAGATTGGTGTTAAAAAGCATGGCCAACCCGGTTTCCACAATATGCTGGTGTTTTGTTCTACTCTAGCATTTTGAGGATGTGTGTACGAATAAGATAGGTGACGAAGAGTCCCATTAGCTTCAAACAAGTCCCGAACACGTTGATTAACAAACTCGATGCCACTGTTACTTTAAAAGACTTTGATCTTGCAGGAAAATTGGGTTTGAACAAATAAAATAAACACCTAAATAGCCTTATATACATCAGATTTTCAAGACAAAGGATATAGGCACGAGAACCGAGAATGATCATCTACAAACAATATATAATACCGAAAATTATCATGGGACTCAACCGGGGAGGGCCCCCAAACATCACTACGAATTAACTCAAGAGGATTGCTTGCTCGTTTATGGTTTAATTCAAAGGGTAACTTATGACTTTTGGCCATTTGACAAAAATCAAGTTGGTGGTTTAAGGTTCAAGAATCAAGGGTTTAAGGTACAAATCATCTTTTTTGTTTAGTTTTAATCATTAATTCATGTAACAATTATTAAGATGGATAATTAGGGTTTTATAAAATCTGTAAATTAATATAATTAAACTAGTTAATAATGATTAGGGATGAATTATAAGCATGATGGTGTGTTCGGTTAGGTTTAGAATGCGTTAGAACTTGATTTATGTTTGAGCAATTATAGGTTGTTGTTTGTGAATATCTAGAGCATAGAAGCATGAAATTGTAATGTGATTCTTGTGCCTAATAAGGAAGCTCAGAGAGTCTAGTATTCCATAACATCTGGCCCTCGAAAGTTATTTAAGGTCGTTGAAGTCATTCCAAATGTTGGTTACACCAAAAAAGTGGTCAATGCGTAAATCGGGTCAGAATTAGGTCCAGATACGAAGTATGTAAACCCCCACTTAGAAATTTAATTTAGGATTATCCAACCAAGATGAGTTTAGGTTCCTATGTGTCTATTAAAAATCCCCCAAAGGAGAGCTTCTGATTTGGAGTCTAAGTATGGTTTTTAGGTCCAAACTGTTTAGGGTTCGTTCAGATCCGAAACTGAGTAGTTGAAAGTTTGATTTTATTTGGGGCACTTAAGAGTGGAAATAAATTAGTGGAAAAATCATGGGGATAGTAAACATATGATATTGAACTTGTGAGTTTTGGTAAAATTTATAACGGTCAGTAGGTGTGGTTTAGAAAATGGTAAAGTGACACTAAAATTCTGCATTTTCGGGTAAATTGTAGAACTTTGAAAAAGTATGTAAACGAATTGGTTAATGACGGGAATGGTGTCGGGGTGACCCATGAGGGTAATTAAACACCTTATACATCCATCATATAATTGTTACATGTGCTTAAGCTTTTGGCTTAGTAGCGTGTAACACGTGTTATTTTATTGTTTAGATTTGTGCTATTGTTTGTAGAAGCTGCAAATCAATCAAGTGAGTTTCATAGCCCCTTTTTCTTATGTTTTCTTGGGGTGAAAATGGAGCTATGAGTTAAATGTTTTTAGTTGTTGTGATTATGTGTTTATATGTTATGTGGTACGCTCCATGGCTTTGTGATCAATTGGAGGTGTTTTGAGGTATGTGAGTTCGGTTGGAGAGTGGTGTTTACTACTCAATCAAATCCAACTGAAGGGTTGAAAATAAGACTCAATGTATGTGTTGGCCAGGCCTAAGTATAAGTTCCAGCTGGAACTTTTTAGGTTCGAACAAAAAAAAAAAGTTAGGGACCCCCCCGGTTGAAAAAGTTATTTTTGGAAAGCCCCCGGAAATCAAAAAAAGAATTATTTACGACTACTCAAGTGTTTGTGATATGGGATCGGATGGGTAAACGAAAATACGTCCTACTCCTAGTGGAAATGAATGGGTTATTGAATTGTTTTTGAAAATCGCGAGCAATTGTATGAAAGTTTTATATGTGTCTTAAACCTATGACTCTCACCAACATTATGTTGACGTTTAAGCATCATTTTCAGGTGAGCAACATGGGAATAAGATAGAGAAGTGGATAGAAGGAGACATAAGGAAATCGTGGAGATTATGCTTTAATTGTCTGAATTTTGGCATTGTTTGGATTATGAATAAATTTTTGCTTGTCATTCTATTGGCCAAGAACTATCGTTTCATCAATAAAGACGCATTTTGGATTTGGTTTAGAATTATGGGTATATGTGTGACACTTTGATGTCTATACTTGCTTATTTATTGGCATGTAGAATTCTTCTATATAGACTCATTATGTTGTGAATGAATATCCTTATCTCGTTTACGTCCTCAGCGTTTCCTTCCGCCTTGGCGGGGTGTGACAGTTTTCATCATAATAGGCTTTGGTTTACACAACATGTGAACTGTTTGAAGAGACTGGTCTTGTTTGTATAATTTATCCTTGACCCTTTCTTTTAAAGCTTTCATGTCTAAAAATTCTTCAAGGTATTTGTTTTTCTTCAGTTTAAAAAAATTCCTTTTTCAAAGACGTAACTTCTTCTAACCCATTGACTTGTTTATGGTTGAAAAGTAGAAGCAAGTTTAATTTTACAGAATGAAGTTCCTTTTTTCAAATTTTCTTACCTTAATAATGCGGTCAGTGATAAATATTCTTAATTGGTTCATCAATGTTTTTTCTCTTTCTCTTTCTGTTAATGCAAACCTGGCACGTCGTTCATACAATTCAACTTGTCCCTTCTATGTTGAAGTTCAGCAGTTAGTAAATTATTAACTACTGTGTTCCGTGTTATTTTAGAGACCGATTGGGAATGAGGTTCATACATATCATTATATATCATCGTGTATGCATCATTTGGAACAGAAGATACATTGCTTTGTTCATACTGTCACTCGCGTTTGTCCTTTTTATATAATATTAAATTTTATTAATTAAAATATAAATTTTTTATAGAAGTTAAGTAAGTAAATAAATTAGATTAGATTATTATTAGTTTTGTTATTATTAAATGTTAAAATTTATAGTATAATTTTATTTTATAATTTTAAGAATTATTAATAAAAAAAAAAGAAATTATATATAACCCAAAGAAAAACTTGATTAACACACGCCTAAACAATACCAAACAAATCAAGACCCCACCATCACCAACCCTCCACCACAACCTACACCACACTACACCACTTCGAAGATCTGACCACCACTAAGAAAATGAATTTCCAACATCCTGCCTCTCAGGGTAACCACCCATAATAACACCCAACAACAACCATAAATATGAACCATGGACTTGTACCACAGACTACAAATACCGAGATCATCACGCCTGACCGCTACATCTAACGCAATGATCTTCCTGATGAAAGGAAGCCCATTGAACAATAGTATGTGCCGTGTGTGAGCCTCATCAACATCAGAATCAAAAGCATCACAGTATAACAGCTTGAAACACATCTCAACATTTGAGTGCTAAATATCCAGAACCGGTTGCTCATACGCACAACGTCATCAATGGCGTGTCTATGTCTTAGTCGCTGTAAGAAATAGTAATTGTTCTTCATGAGCCAATGCCGACCGACCCAATTCTCCTGGAGCTTGCATACATAACATCATGTCAATAAAAGTATTAATAGAACTGTTAGTTGCTTTGGCTAGTGTAGTTATATCCCTTGCAAATGTGGCCTACTACCGATTGCGTTGCCTATACCGTTGCCGTTGTAGCACTTGACCTAGATGAGCATCCCGACGTCAGTCTGAGCTCACTCCATAACCGAGGCGTACCTGCAACCCCATGCTTTAGTTACCATTTCCTCTATTCTGATGACCTTTGAACATTCTGAACCACAACCTTGTCCGACTATGAACAGTTTTCTTGGCTTCCTAGTCTATGATGAAGCTTCTGAGTATGAATTTTTGGTTGAGGAATGTCCGTTTTTTTGTATGAGTGTTGAGAAGGTCAAGTGGTGTTGGTTTTTAAATTCTAAATAAAGTATGTTCCTTGGAGAGATCCCGAATCAAGTTAAGAGTTGTCCGCAAAGTGTGGTGGAACATATATGGATGATGGATTTGTGGATGATTGTGAATTGTACTACTGAGGTGCAACATTGGACATCAAGGCGAGAGGATCAACTGTTTGTTGAGTGAATCGTATTCCAACATCATTTTTGTTCTCCATTGGCAAGTGCTTCGTGCAACTTTAGATAAGCATACAGTTGTATCATCAAGTTTGGAGTCCCTCAAGCCTATGTTGAGTTTCACTACATGTTAACAAAATCTACCCCATTCTCAGGCAACATGTTATTAACAAACATAGAATTCAACTGCATTCTGTGACATGTGCATCTGATGTTACACATGTCGTTTGATTAGTTTGGCAAACCGACATAGTAATCATAGATAGTCTCTCCTTTAGTGCTGACGAAAGTGTTGAAGTATCATACAGTTTGATTCACGGTTCTTCTTTGTGTTAATTCCGAACCTTCCAGGAAGCACATCACATTGTCCCATATGTCCTTTGGCATCAGTGTAATTGACTGATAAGAGAGTAGATCCTTTTGGCAACCCTTGAATTAGGTTTTTGATGCCTCTAATCCAGCATAGTACCTTTCCTTATCTCAGTGACAAGTCATATAACTCGAGGTCATTCTGGACCTAGATGTAAGGCACCAATCATTACCTTACTGCAAGAGTTTCCAAATGTTCCATCTGAAAAGGTACATTCATCAATTGACTTCAAGATGTTCACCCCCATGACTCTTTACCCCCGACAATAACAAGTCGAATTCATGTTGCCATAAGATGCAAAGTCAGTCCTATCAAGCATATGTGGTCGGGTATCTGAACCGGCACATTGGATATCTTCTAAAAGATTAGCCATTTAATTGATTGTGAAATTATTGAAGTTGATTCGAACAATTGATTTAGTGATTGTATGTTAAAGAAGTGATGATTGTAAGTAGGGATTAGGTTTTATGGTGTTTAACGTAAATTAAGAAAATTTTGCCAGAGTTACTTTCTACCAAAACGGCATTGATGGTCTCAACAATAGGCAAAACGCAAGGTGACAAATCTCAATAGAGTTATGAGACAAAACGGCAATGAAGAACTTTAGAACAAATCTTATCAAGTCTTGAGACAGAACCGCACTCAAGAAATGAAATGGACAGAGTCTCCCTTAGCAAAACGCAATATGGTTTCTTTCAAATTAGCAAAAGACGCAGAAAGCAAAACTGCAGAGACAAATCGGAATAGTCAAACGCAGAGAACCAAACCGCAGTAGACGAACACGCAGTAGTCTACAACGCAGTAGACCAAACGCAGTAGTCAAAAAACGCAGTCCCTAATAATGACAAAACAACAGGTACTATTGTCCTTCGCTAAATGACAAAACGCAGTGTACTTTTTCTGACAAAACGCAGGAGACAAAACGCAATCAAGAAATATGCCAAAGAGACAAAACGCAGTCAAGAAAATACGACTTTTCCACCTAAAAATCACCCTTTTAAACATTTTTGCTTGGTTTCTTTTGCACAACTTGATCCTAGAAGGCTATAACAACTATAAAAACTTAAGAAAATTAAACACCACAAACATAAGAAATAAAGAGATTTCCAATATGAGACCATAAACCTTCAAAAACCAAACTTTTGATCTAATCTAACCAAGAAAACGCACACACAATCTAGCTAATCATCCCATGTGCTCTGATACCAATTGTAGTATATTAGATATCATAACACAATCAATGATTTAGGGGTTGGCTAAATTTGTAAAGAGAGAAAGTGAGTTCTAGTGAGAGAAACTACACCTTATGTGGTCTTTGATCAATTTTGAACAACCAACGCCTTTACCATGGCTGGAATGTTGTATAAAAACACGAGTTGAATTCCCCTAAGAAGGTTATGGAGTGTGCTTAAACTGTGGGGTAAGACCCGGCCCAACACCATAAGTCATACGGTAATTAAACGATTAATGTTAAGGCTACGAGCTAACCTGTGCTAGACATTACATGGGGTGACCGAGTCCATTTACATGGATTTCAATATCTAACAGATTATGTATAATAGGTGATTGATGGTACCTGATAGATATTGTGGATCAACTTTCACGGAGATTTATCCAAAGGAATCGATTTTTGTGTTCTTTCTTTTTCTATGTCTTCATCTCGTTGATGTGTGATGTTGAATTCTGGTCCCATTTTTGGGAGGTGTGGATACCTGTATGTTTTAAATGTTATTATGAGTTGTAGGGATGCATACTTTTTGTATGTGTTTATTTTGGTTTTTTGTACTTACAGTTGCCTGATTTGGTATGTTTCTGAAATGTTTGGGTTTGAATAGTAGTGAGTAGCAGAAGTTCCAAATAGTTGAAGACCTATAGCGAGGGTGGTGGTTTTAGATTCCTAAATGTGACTGATAGTGTATAGGAGGTTATATCAGATGGAGAACGTACCGTTGTAGCGATTGATGTAGCATGAGCTAACTGCGACAACGATTGGTTTTTCCAATAACTCATACTCACGTACATCGAAGTTTTGTGCCATTTTGTTCCAAAGAGTAAAGCTAATTGTGTTGCGACTGTAGAGGGTGTGAGTTCTTTTAGAAAACGGACATTGGTGTACATATAAC
>BQNB010129969.1:0-19021 GCA_026074375.1 Tanacetum coccineum | reverse complement strand
ATGTGGATGAGGACACAACTTCAAGATTATGGCTTCAATTATAACAAAATACCATTGTATTGTGACTCTCAGTCAGCCATAGCAATCACATGCAACCCCGTGCAGCATTCAAAAACAAAGCACATCCATACTCGGTATCACTTCATAAAGGAACAGGTTCAAAATGGTATAATTGAATTATATTTTGTCAGAACTGAATACCAATTAGCTAACATGTTTACGAAAACCCTTCCTGAGGATCGGTTTAAGTATCTTGTCAGAAGGATTGGTATGAGATGTTTGACTCCAGCGGAATTGGAGGTTCTGACAAATAAGTCTGCTTGATATCATCATCAAACATCACCATGTACATATTTTTGAGAAAAGCAAAATACAAAAAATATAAAACTTCAAAAAGAAAATACAAAATTAGAAAATCAGAAAATTTCCAAAAAGATTCTTCTCGACATGTCTCTTGGAATCGATAACATTTACGTGCTTAGAAATGTCGATTAACATTGACACGGGTGTGTAAATGAAGTTCGAGCGAGAGTTGCAAATAGTTTCAAAACATGTCATTTCTAATTTTCTAGATGGCTTATGTGCAAATGTAAGTACATAACCCGGACTTCAAATAAAGGAAGGTTTATAACTTATCCTCCCAACGAGAAAATTAACGTTTCTCGGTCTTGAGCTGTTCTTACAAGACATTCAATGTTTTTAGCTCAAGAAAAAGGATAGTGTACGTTTCAGTGCGCTTACCCTTAACGTTAGAAGAGAAGTCCTCTAACATTTGGTTTTTCAAAAAGTTGAACACGATTTTTCAAGAATTTCTCGATGACAAATCATAATCTTTCAAAATTGTGTGTTCAACACTCCATCCCTCACAATGTTTTCAAAAGACAACAATTTTTCAATTGGTCCTATTCTTGAGGGGGAGTTTTTCAAAAAACAAAGTTTTAATGTTCTTGGATCCTCATCTACGACATTCTTTTTTTATTTTTTTTATTTATTATGTATTTCAAAACATATCAAAATCGTTCAAAACCATTCATGCAGACCTATTTTCTCGCACAGTTTTCAAGAATTTTAATCAAAAGGTATTTCAAAAAAATAAAGTGTTTATTATTAAAATATGGGGAGAAAATGTATTTAATATATGATCTATTCGACTCAATGTGTGAAGAAAAGGTTTTATGGTTTCGATTTAACCCCAACAACATCTTAATTTCACGAGAATTGAAGTAATAAAGGTGGTTAGGTTAGGAATCAATCTATGATCAAACCAGAACACGGAGGATCTACCCTAAGGATAATCCAATGTTAGAAATAACTGTCTTAGGTAGATTGGAGATGAATGTTATATATGGAATAATGTCGTACTAAGATTGAGTTTACACTGGAAGAATACAACAAGGTGTTAGTAATGACGTCTTGGGTAAGCATTGAGGCGTTGAAGAATTAAAGAAATGTTTGGATAAAGGGTCTAAAACTAAAGAGAAGCCTCCAAACAACTTAAGGAAGAATACGGGTCAATACATATGATGTCAGAATCACAAGTTGATTGCTGACATTGAAAACGACATCTTGGACCAGTGATGCAATGCACACCCTTCCTCAGCCATTCGGGTTTACTCTCAACAAAACCTGTCTCATTTTGTCACGGAAGATACACACGTTATCTATTGACATCTTATCGAGATTGTTGATATTGAATAGGTGGCACAATCTTGCTCCAGCCTCGAGTACTAAAACAAAATGCACTAAATCGAGTCTAGAGCAAGAGATCAATAAAAATTCGTTAGGGAACACATTTCCATTTCAACACTTGTTGAACATCATCAGGTTCACAAGCTGTTATCAAGGAGTCCTAGCAATATCCCTTGTGATATTTGCCAGACCATCCGTTTGATTACATAATGTATTCACAATGAAGATGAAAAAAAAAATCATGCTTGAGCCAGGCATCAAATGAAGCTCTTGGTAGTTGAATTGCGAGATTCTATATGAATCGAACTTGTGACAAACTGGATATCCGCTTTGGTCCAGTCAAAATGAACTTGACGGTCTGATGACTTTTGTAAAAACTTGACACTCTCGATGGTGTTACACAATACTCTTTAACGAGTGACAGTCGATTGTTTTTAAATCAACTTTTCTCGTTTATCACTAAACGTAAACCTGCATGTCAAAACGGTGGTACGACAACTCAATCCCATCATTGCTTCAATTCGAAGGAGCATACTATCTAGAAAGCTCAAGATTTTAAAGACAATAGAATTCCGCTAACTCTAGATTTGAGCTTTTCTAAGATAATGCAAAAATTGAGCATGTTGGTCAAAACAAAAGATCGCTGAATGGCAATGACGATAAAGACAATGAACAAAGGCTCAAAGTCAAGATCGAAAAGCATGAAGGAACAAGTATACAACAATTAACAATGAGAAAGACCAAGAACACTCGAGCTTAAACCGACAAAAGCAATCTCACTGATCTCATGAAAGGAGTGTCATCAATGAACTCACTTGAGGGAAGATTGTTAGCCTCAATTTTATTGAAGTCAATAAAGGAAGCTGTTCCCGTGGTTCAGACCTCACTTCGGGGAGATTGTTAGCTCAATTTTTTGAGTCGAACAAGGAAGTTCGGTCACTTAACGTGGAGCTTCGGTTTTAATTATTTAATGTTGTAATAGGATAATATCGGGAATCGGGCTCGATAGATAATTAATATTGTATATGTTTGGGTTTATCCCAAGCAAAAACCGAGCCGGGTCCTTGTTATTATCCCGGTGCAGTCACTTTAATTCGGGGTATATAGGAAATTTTTTCACTTGGAAATGTTGATGTTCCATAAATATGCTAATAACTATTTTTTCTCTTTTCTCTCTAACCTCTCTCTTGTTTTCTCTCTCTAAACAATCTTTCGTTCTCATTTCTAGTTCCGATTTCGTGTATCGTTGTATGAAGTGATAGGATAGCGGGATCCTAACCAAGGATGAAGTACAATGAGTAATGACCCCTCTATATATACTAGTGAATTTGGGTAATCCCTATTTACTAAGCTTAGGCCTAAGCTATGACAAAATCCATAACCCCCATTGGCCTTTTGGCCATGGTCGGAAACCCACCAAGCTACCCTTTCGGGGTGAATTTTTGACTTTTCCAAATTATTTTGTATAATTACATTTAATTTCTCATTAATTAAAAAGCCTTATAGTTATTTATTCGTAAACGAACTATATTATACGACTGTTTTGTATTCTACCATTAGTATTATTAATTATATTAATTTAAATTTCAATTTATTTTATATATACTAAGAAAATGATAATCTAATGTGTTTATGTGTGTACCCCATACGGTTCACGTATTTCTAGCTATTATAACTCTCGTATAACATGAACACAATCTCAACATTGGTTGTTCCACTAGGGATCACTTTAAGATCCGATAAGGTTTAAACAACTAATTGAGCTATCAAAGACTACAAAAGATTAGTTGAAAGCTTAGTTGATTATCAATGAGGATTGTTTGTTACAAAGTTGTTACACAATGATTCTGTAGGTTCCCGATTTACCACTTCACTTCATAACACGAACCACGAATCCAAGAAACTAGAGAGAGAGAGAGACTCGAAAATGAGAAAGAGAGAGTAGAGAGATTTGAGAGAGAAAAAGAGATGGAAAAAAATAGATATTATGAGAATTAGATATATATATTTTCTAAATAAGAAAATATTATATATATTTAGTATTTTCAGAAATATCTAAATTACTAAATAGACCCCCCAACCCCAAACACCAACTAACATTTAATGTGACGCGCGAGATATTTAACTAAGGACCCAGGTCGGGGTTTGCTTGGGATTAACCAAAACATATACAATATTAGATTCTCTATTCGAGCCCCGATTCCCCGATATTATTCTTATTAGACAATTAACTAGTTTAAAGACGAAGCTCCATCGTCGAGTGTCCGGAGCTTTCTTGTTCGACTCAATATCAAATTGAGGGCTAACAGATTTCCAAAGAGAGAATAAAGAGTAATTAACTGAATTATAAAGTAGAAATGAAGAAGTTCTTACAAGTTTGGTATTTAAAAGGGAATTGGCGGAAACGGTTGTTATAGCTCTTTGGTAGTAGGAATCATGTCACCTCAAGTGCCTATAGCATGACATGTCCTATCATTGCTATACGATAACATAGATTTACTGAGCTTTTCTCATTTGTATATAGAAATTTTGATCATGACTTCGTAAAATTCTATACGACGTATATTTAAAACCTATGAACTAAAATTAGAAATTGGACTAACAGCGAAGTTGAATCTGCTGAACAAATGCAATGTTGGTAAATATTGATTTCTAATTTCGGTAAGCTTTTTTGATGTGGTATAGAAATTTTGATCATGAAGTAGTAATATTTCTTTAGAAGTATATTTAAAATTATGAATAAAATTAGAAAATGACTAACAGAAGTGAATCGTGTTGAACAATCGCAAGGTTGGAATATTTTTTTTTTAGGAACGCAATTTTTTTCCAACCTATATTCACTTATCTACTTATTATATATCTACACAATGCCTTCAGTGTCGGTCTGAAACACACAAACCTATCGGTTGGTGGAGAACACATATACCACCAGACAAAAGGCTTAGGTACAAATATGGATTTATGATTGAATGAGCCCATATTTCGTAGTTTAAAGTTATTGGTTCTTTACATAATAGTATAATCGCCGGACTTTCTTCCCCAAACGCCCTTTGGGTTCAGGTCATCAAAGCTTATCATGGTCAAGAAGGAGGTTTCGATACAAATGGTTGTAGCTTCAAGGGCATTTGGGCTAACATTGTTGGAACCTCCAATTTTCTCCACTCGAAAGGTATTATCTTATCTAACACTTTTCGTTTTAAAGCAGGTTGTGGCACTCGTATTCGATTTTGGAAAGATATTTGGGTAGGCGAGACTCCTCTTTTTACAAGGTACAATCGGCTCTATCATCTTGATCAAGACAAAGATTGTCTTATCATTGACCGTATTAATAATGGGCAATGGTCTTGGAATTGGTCTCGGACCAATCTTGGTGTTAGAAATCTTGCCTATTTATGTGACATGTTAAATGAGATCGGTCAACTAAATATTGATGTCAATGAAGATACTTGTACTTGGAGTCTTGGTCCTAATGGTACTTTTACCGTTAAGGATGCTCGTTATAGGATTGACCAAAATATCCTTCCCACTCTTGCTCATGCTACTACTTGGGATAAATCTATCCCCCGGAAGGTCAATGTGTTTATGTGGAGGCTTTCCTTGGACCGACTCCCTCATAGATTGAATCTCTCTTCGCGTGGTATGGATATTCCGGCCATCTCTTGTCCTTCTTGCAATGCCAATGTTGAATCTGCTAATCATGTTTTCTTCGAATGCGACATTGCTACCGATATGTGGAAGCTCGTTTTTAGATGGTGTGATATTCCTCTTTTTCAAGCTTCTTCTTGGGATTCTTTCAATGATTGGATCATCTCTTGGCATGCTTCTAAAGAGAAAAAACACAGGTTCTATGTTATTACTACTTCGGTTCTTTGGTGGCTTTGGAGATACCGAAATAGCGTCACGTTTAACTCTCAACCGTTGAGGAAAAGTGATCTATTCGATAATGTTCGTTTCTCTTCATTTTCGTGGCTTCACAATAGGGACCATATGAAGTTATCTTGGAATGACTGGCTTATGTATCCCCTTTCGATCACGCGTAATGGCAATGGTTAGAGCTGCTTTTGGTTTTTTCCTGAAGCTGGCGTTCAAGTTCGCTGGGTTGGCGTACCTGTACGCCAAGGTTTTTTCGTTTGGCATCTTCGTCGGTTTTGAGGATGGTTCTTCTTTTCATCCTTCTCTCGGGACTTGTTTGGGGTTTCATCAAAACCCATCCCGAAGTGAAAACCGGTGGCTCGGCCTCCGGGATGGGGGGTTTTTCTTTTGCCGAAGTGAAAACCGATCCGTCGGCCTTCGTGTCAAAAGTTTTTTCATCCCTTTTGATTCCCTCGCAGTTAAAGTCTTGGGATTTTATCATTTTTTGATGTTATGTATTTCTTTTTCTTGACTCTATTGTACTTTAAGTTTCTAGCGTCTTGCTAGTCTCTTTTTTATATATATATTCCATCTTTGCCGTTAAAAAAAAAGAATATACATGTACAACCTTCGGACAAGTTTAACTAAAATTAAGCCTTCTTGTCCCCAAGGCTTACACGCCTAGTTTAGCATCCTAGGAGGGAGTTCGGGTCTTTCTTTTTGTGTCGGAATCACTTAAAACTCATAAAACTCGATCGTAAAATATTTTCCAAATTAAATAGTATTTTTATTCACTTTAAAAATACTTTTCCATTAACTTAGAGTATTTACTTGACATGTTTTCCTTTTTCACTTCTCAAAACTCATTTGGACATTAACAGACGTGTCGGGACTCGTTTTTATCATCTCTCGAAAATTCACGGGTCAACCACCTGGAACATAACTATCATAATAATAACCTCAATAAAGGACTATTATACACAATGAACCATAAACTAACTCAATTCTCAACAAAATCACCACCGTCAACACGGTACATATTCTAATAAAACTGACAAACGTCAAATAGTCGAAGGACTAAATTAGAATATTCAAAACACAAAAGGGCAAGGGTTACATTCTACCCCCCTTAAAAGAATTTCACCCCCAAAATTTAACTACTATCAGCACTAAACAGATATGGATACTTAATCTTCATCTGATCTTCACGTTCCCACGTGAATTTACGTCCACGTTTCGAATTCCACCGAACCTTAACGATGACAATTCTACTCCGCTTAAGCTTCTTGAACTCTCTCTCCATAATTTCCACAGGCTCTTCCACAAAATTCAACTTATCATCAACTCGGATCTCATCCAATGGCACTTGCAGTGTTGGATCAGCCAAACACTTCTTAAGGTTCGACACGTGGTACGTGTCATGAACATCATTCAATTCCTCAGGTAGTCTAAGTCTATAGGCTACATGACCTACCTTCTCAACGATCTCAAAAGGTCTAACAAATCTAGGTGCTAGTTTCCCCTTCTTCCCAAAGCGTACCACACCTTTCCAAGGAGATACTTTGAGCAAGACATAGTCACCTACACTAAACTCTAGAGGCTTCCTCCTCTTATCGGCATAACTTTTCTGGCGATCACGCGCAGCCTTAAGTCTATGCTTAATCTACGAGATCTTCTCGGTGGTCTCTTACACTAACTCAGGTCCTATCAACTGACCCTCTCCATCCTCTACCCACATAATCGGGGAACGATAATTTCTACCATACAAGGCCTCAAACGGCTCACATCTCACACTAGAATGATTACTATTGTTATACGAAAACTCAACTAATAGAAGATGAACATCCCAAATTCCCCCAAAGTCTAGGACGAATGCCCAAAGCATGTCTTCTAAAGTCTGAATTATACGCTCTCTCTGACCATCTGTCTGGGGGTGGTAAGCCGTACTCATATCTAACCGGGTTCCTAATGCCTCTTGTATTGACTGCCAAAACCTTGACGTAAATTGACTATCATGATCAAATATGATCGAGATCGGCACACCATGCCTAGCAACAATCTCATTCAGGTTTAACCTAGCCAATCTATCCATCTTATAATCCTCACGCATAGGTAGAAAATGAGAAAACTTAGTCAATCAGTCCACAATGACCCAGATTGTATCATGCCCACTACTAGACCTTGGTAACTTAGTCACAAAATCCATTGCCATCCCTTCTCATTTCCATTCGAGAATGTGAGGTTGCTGCAGTAAGCCTGACGGCCTCTGATGTTCAGTCTTAACCTTCAAACAAGTCAAACACCTACTCACATATACAACTATGTCCTTCTTCATACCCGACCACCAATACCTATCTCTAAGGTCAAAATACATCTTTTCAGCTCCTGGGTGTACATAGTACTTTGACTTATGGGCCTCATCCATAATCAGAGGTCTCACATCACCCTTCAAAGGAACCCATATTCGATCCAGGTAGTACAATGCTCCATCATTCCTACGTTCTATCATCTCATCTAAACCTTTCTGCAATCCCGCAGACTCATCACATGCCTCCTTCTGAGCTACCAGTATCCTATCCTTGATACTCGATTGAAGTGTCATATTCATAGCTCGAACTCTCTTAGGTTTCACTCTCTCTTTCCTACTTAGTGCATCAGCTACTACATTCGCCTTACCAGGATGGTAGCGAATTTCGCAGTCATAATCACTAAAAAGCTCTATCCAGTGACGCTGTCGCATGTTCAATTCCTTTTGACTAAAGATATGATGGAGACTCTTATGATCCGTATATATGACACTCTTTATCCCATACAGATAATGTCTCTAGATCTTGAGGGCAAACACAACCGCACCTAACTCCAGATCATGGGTGGTGTAATTCTTCTCATGAATTTTTAACTGCCTAGACGCATACGCTATAACCTTACCTCTTTGCATCAGCACACAACCTAGTCCTAAATCGGACGCATCAAAATATACCACAAAATCTCCTGGTCCATCAGGGAGAGCTAGAACAGGTGCATCACACAACTTACCCTTCAAAGTTTGAAATGCATTTTCCTACTCTTCACCCCAATCAAAGGTCTTACTTTTTTGAGTCAAGACAGGAAGCGACTTAGCTATCTTAGAAAAGTTCTCAATGAATCTATCGTAATACCCTGCCAATCCTAAGAATGAACGAACTTTAGACGGAGTTCTAGGGGCTTTCCAATTCTTAACAGCTTCAATCTTACTAGGGTCTACATGAATTCCATCTCCATTAATCACATGTCCAAGAAATTATACTTCTCGCAACCAGAATTCGCACTTGGAAAACTTAGCATACGGTTTCTCTTCCTTGAGTAATTCTAAGACTAACCCTAGGTGCACTTCATGCTCTTTTCGGGTCTTAGAGTAAATCAAGATATCATCAATGAATGCTATCATAAACTTGTCTAGATACGGCCTACATACTCGGTTCATTAGATCTATAAATACCGCTGGTGCGTTAGTCAAACCAAAGGGCATTACAGTGAACTCGAAATGTCCATAACGAATTCGGAATCCTCTATATGGTGTAGAATTGCTATAAACCAAAATTTCCCGCGGCGAAGCTCGGACATACCTGTTCTAAAATATTGTATACTATACTAAAGATCAAAATAAAAATGACACTCCCCATTGTCGTTTTGTAGGTAGGCTAAAGTTAGCCTGTATGTATTAGCCCATCTCCTCTTTGGCTTATCTCCGGTAATGTTGTTTACTTTTTCTTTTTAATTTTTTGTTGTTGTGTTAGGTGTGGTATATGTAATGAGATGTAGGTGACTGCTTGGTGGCGTTTATTTAGTCCACGTGAAAGGGTTGGTTTGTAATTTTGGTGTGGGTATGTGAGATTATGAGTATAAAATTGGTTCGGTTATCGGGTTATTCGGTTTGTTTGGTTAAATTTTTTTTTGGGTCAACTCAAAAGCTAAACGGAACCGAACTAGAATTCAACCGAACCGAACCGAAAGCGGAATTTGAATTCGGTTCGGTTTTCGATTTATTCGGTTTTTTTGGGTTTTTCTGCTCACTCCTAACGAACAAAAATAAAGTTATTGGGTCTAGGTTCATACAAAAAACACAGGTCCATATTAAGCGTATATAAACATTCAAATAAACAAAATACTTTAGGACTATGCCAAAAAACATGAGCCCAACGTTAACTTAAATCCTAAAACTATATAATAAGAAAAAAAAACACACCCCGCCAACAAGTTAGCCTCTGTCGCGCAGGCTAAGTTCGAACTTGTTAAAATTTCGGGTACTACTATTGGTACCCCCTGAACCCACAAAAAAATACCAAAAGGCTTATGATATATGTACCCCCCTAAAATACAATTTGTACCCCCCCCGGGTTTTTTGCGGTTTTTTTTGTATTTTATTTTTTTTGTATTTTTATAATTTTGTATATGTTATAAAACTGTGACACGGAAAAAACGGAACGAAAAATATAAAGTTTAACAGGTCAAAAGTATGAAACTGTCAAAAATTACGGAACATAAACTATAAAAAACTGCGTTGCACTGTAAAAAGGGGGGTACAAAAGGAATCTTTTGTACCTTTTTGTACTTTCTGGCGGGCCAGGGGGTACCAATAGTAGCACCCATACCAAAAATGTAAACAAAATTTTCGTTCCGAACTTTCCGTTTGACATTTTTATAATGTAAACAAAATTATATAAAAAAAAACGAAAAAAAGGGGAAAAAACCAGGGATGTACAATTGGTGTTTTAGGCAAAAAAATAAAAGAAAAAAAGAGAATTATTTTGTCATGTGACATTTCTTTTTGGCATCTGAATAATCAGTTTCCGATTATAAAAAACAATCCATAATTTGACACGCGATTGATCGATCGATCCATCTACTTTGTTTGTTTGTGTTTGGGAAGATCGATCTCGTTTGATTGAATTGAAAAAAGAAAGATGGAGAAGTTCGAGGAGTATTTCCAGAAGAGCAGAAGCCGTCGCCTTTTTCCACTCTCAGGTTGGTTTAATTTATAAAAGTGTTTAGTAGAGTAGATGTTGCTATAATTTTAATCCGTAAAATGACGTTATGCTAAATGCTTATTTCAAGAGCATTGAGAAACTAATGTTTTTATGATTTTATAAATGCTAACTTTTCTTCCAAACAAGTTTTGTAATTATAATGCTAATTGCTAAATGCTTATGTAAGTTTATCATATCGTAATAAACACACAGGGGTGTTTGTTTCTACGTATATGTGGGCTTGCGTGCTTATTTTATTCCGGCTTATATTTCATAAGCACCAATTTTCCGGCTTATTTTGAGGCTTGTGGGCTTATATAAGTTTATTACGATATGATAAACTTATATAAGCCCATAAGTCTCAATATAAACCGAAAAATTGCAGCTTATGATTTATAAGCAGAAACCAATTAAGCTCATAAGCCCACATATATAAGCCCAAAAAAACACCCCCATAAGCCCACAACTCTAAAAATTAGCCGAAAAATTGCGGCTTATGAAATATTACCCAAATCAAATAAGCTCGTAAGCCCACATATAAGCCGAAACAAACCCCCTCATTTGAACCAATACGAGACTCGTATACAATCGTGTTTCATAGATTGTTAGTAATTAGTTTGTTGTTAAAATTACTTTTATCAGCTAGAATTGCTTCTGATCGGTATTTTGTTAGGCTAGTGTATGTAAAACTTGACTTACAGTCTATAAGTCCTCAGTTTTGTACTATCCCATTTTGGTCGACTACTTTAGTTGACACTTGTGTCATTTGGATACTTAGACCAGTGTGGTTTTACTTGAGTGATGTTTTGAGTGGATGCTTGTCTAACAGTGTAAAGATTTGGTCTTCTAGTTCTATCCCCCTTTGAATTTGTGAATTTTGAAGCCATGAAGAAGCTCTTTCAAAGCCTATTAAGGGACATGCTATTAATAATGTCTGATGCATGAGTAGGTTTTGATTACAATTCAAGTTTCTTTTATAATCATTATCGGGTCCCACCACAGAATTTAGGATCTATTAGGATACAATCATAATGTTTAAATAGTAGAATTGCCTCAGATTCCATTTCTTATGTGCTATTAGAATTGTTTTCGAGTATCCCGCACCCTAAATTTGTTATGCAACTAAAATATTTTATGCAACTAAAATTATTACTACTTGATATATATACAAGTCTGCCTAGGTTGAAACCTCTGCATTCTACTTATTCAATATCGTTTTTTTTATCCTGTGGTGCTTTTAAGCTAAGCCTTGTGACTTATAACTAATCTTGGCCAATCAAATAAGGAGTGACGATTCAGTTTCCCTTTTCAAGTCTTCAGTTTTGTACTTGGACAGCGTGTTTTTTGCTTATATTATCTGAGCCGTTTGCCTATCTAAGTGTAAAGAGTTGGACTTCTGCTACTATCGTGTTTAATGCATATAGACAGGACAGTTACTTTCAACCATGACCTCTTTTAGAAGCCTTTTAACCGACTTGAATGTTATTGCAAATCTTGCATAATGCAAATTGAAATGAAATGATGAATGCTCACTGTGTTCCATGCAATATAAAATTTAGAGTACAGACTCTATACGATGATATCTTATGTAATGACAACATCGTTGACTTTTCTAAAACGTACCCAATTTTATCAATGAACTGCAGCAATCACAATAAACTAGTTACCTTTGTCCCAAACCGTTTTTATAACAATCTGTTAAATCTTCATAAAATAAATTTAAGTGGAAACTACGCAATTCTGCTAACAAGTTCTAAATGACCCTGTTTTGTACAAGATGGTGATATGACAGTGAAAGTCAAAATTAATCTTGTTCTTTTATACATACAAAAGGCGTAGTAGTTAGATTGCTAATGGACCCACAAATGTAAATGTAATATTGCTATTGGCACGTGTTGGATGAGGCTAGTAATATTTTTGACATAATTGTTGGAGAAAAGTACTCTTTTGGCCTTTGACCAAACATTCAATTCACTTTATGATCACTTTTCTATCTTCTTCCCAAACTAGTCATACTCAACTACTCAACTACACTACTCCACTCAATGATTGCCACGTGTCTTTGCAAGTACATAACTTTGAGTTTAGATTTTTGGCTTAAATGACAAATATATCCCCTTTTTTCTCTCTCTCATGAATACCCCTCATTTCTCTATCCTCTCCATTTTAGATCTTCAAGTTTCTTTTAAAAATCAAAAACCAAACACATATCTTAGCTCCGATCAACTTCTGGTTACACGACATCGCCGGGAAGCTTTTTCCGGTTACACAACTGCCTATCTACTTCTTCTCTAGTGAATAAGTTTTTTGTATCATACATTAAAAAAATGTTATGAGTGTCATAAAACTGATAAGTTTCTTGTGATTTGTTTGTATTTTTATATTAAAGTCAAACAAAAGCTACAATGTTGGCTTTTATTAATATGTGTATTTTACGCTAGTTATTCTATATTTTAATACTTCGATTACTACTTTAATATGATAATGGGCTTTACAAAATATGGGAATGGGACAACTCATCGAAGTGAAATATTCACTGGTGAATTTGATTGTTGGGTTCGAGGTATCTCCACCGTCATTTATGAACACTATATCTTGTTGGTTTTTTCATCAGTGTATGGAGCGTTGGTTTTTTCACCAGTGTTAACACTTGTGTAATAAGATGTAGTTTAATGAGAATTTTTGTGTACGATTCGGCAGCAACAGTCGAGAGTGGAGGAGTCGAGGTGGTGAGCAGTCGAGAGTGGAGGAGTTGAGGTGGTGAGCAGTCAAGAGTGGAGGAGTCGAGGTGGTGAGCAGTCGAGAGTGGAGGAGTCGAGGTGGTGAGCAGTCGATAGTGGAGGAGTCGAGCAGGGTGATTTGTGTAAGGTGGTGGAGTGGTGGTTAGTGGCCAACGGTAATGGTAAGGTGGTGGTGATGAAGTGGGTTTATTGAAGAAGATGATGAAAAAAGTATTAAAGCATAACTTACAACTATATGCTTATACCAAGAAGGGTGTATTTGTAATCTTATCATAAAGGAAAAGAATATATAGAAAAACACCCAACTACCCACTAGTACTTTAATAATAAACAAATGACATGTGTCGAGCATTGGGTGAAGTCGAGCAGTTGAGTATGACCAAATTGAGAAGATGGAAAAAGACCACAAAGTGAATTAAATATTTTTTTTGTACCTGATTCGTACTTTTCTCTAGTTGTTGAACTTGATCCCTGTATGAAAACGAGGAGCCATGAAAACCGGTTCAATTATGCAGTTATCTCGGTCAGATTTCAAATATCGTTCAAGGACCGAGATTTGAAATAACGGTTATCGCGGTGAGATATCGATGAGATATCGGTTTTTATATTATCTAGAATATTAAAATCATAAAAGATTAAACATAAAACATAGCATAAAAGAAGGGAATTGATGTGTTAAAGAAGGGAATTGATATGTGATATAAAATATGCAAAATTTATATATTTTTAATAATTTTGTTAATATTTTTATTATTTTTAATTATATATATTATGTATATGTTGTAAAATTTTCATTATATCAGTCTTTTTATGAAGTTTTGATAAACTTTATTAAAGCCCACTAAAATATTTTTAGGCCCATTATTTCAAAGAAAGCCCACTGAATTAGGTTTTAGGGGCTGTTTGATAAAACGATATGATTAAGCGCCGAGTGAATCAAAGTTGCTGAATGATTTATAGATCCTGAATGAACTTGGTTCTGAATGATAATGAACATTTGAGAATTGTTCTGAATTAACGCTCTGAATAATTTAAATTACCATTTTATCCTTTACACCATTGTTATATAATAAATTTTAACTCATTAATAATTGTTCCATACTAATAAAATCAACTTACTATGTGAAAAAAAATGTGTTTCATGAAATAATAATAACATGACGTTCCAACAATTTCGAAATAATAGTTTTACAATGGGAAAATGGCACAAAAAGGTATTCAACTTAGGGTTTGTTTCCAATCAAGGTACTCTACTTTTTTTTTGCACATAAAGGATGCTAATTTTTTTTTAGCCGATTTAGGTTTTTTTTTCACTTTCCGTTAACAAACTAACGGCATTTCGTTATTTCCCTAAATGAATCTTTTATGAAATTTGAAGGGGCATTTTGAAATATAAGCCAAAACCAAGTAAGCTCATAAGCCCATATATAAGCTGAAACAAACACCCCCCACAAGTCTAAAAATAAGCCGAAAATTTGCGACTTATGAAATATAAGCCGAAATCAAATAAGCTCGTAAGCCCACATATAAGCCGAAACAAAGTCCCTCTTATGAACCGATACAGGCCTCGTATACAATCGTGTTTCATAGATTGTTAGTAATTAGTTTGTTGTTGAAATCACTTTTATCAGCTAGAATTGCTTCCAATCGGCCCACCCTGTATTTTGTTAGGCTAGTGTATGTAAAACTTGACTTACCGTCTATAAGTCCTCAGTTTTGTACGATCCCATTTTGGTCGACTACTTTAGTTGACACTTGTGTCATTTGGATACTTAGACCGTGTGGTTTTACTTGTGATGTTTGAGTGGTTGCTTGTCTAAGTGTAAAGAGTTGGTCTTCTAGTTCTATCCCGTTTGAATCTGTGAATTTTGAACCATGACAGCTCTTTCAGAAGCCTATTAAGGGACAGGCTATTAATAATGTCTGATCATGAGTAGGTTTGTTACATTCATTTCTTTATATCATTTTTTGTCACACTGAATTTTGATCTATTAGGATACAATCATGTTTAATAGATTGCCTCAGATCCATTTCTTATGCTATTCGGCCCACCCTAAATTTTGTTATGCAACTAAAATTATTACTACTTGATATATATACAAGTCTGCCTAGGTTGAAACCTCTGCATTCTACTTATTCAATATCTTTTTTTTATCCTGTGGTGCTTTTAAGCTAAGCCTTGTGACTTATAACTAATTTTGGCCAATCAAATAAGGAGTGACGATTCAGTTTCCCTTTTCAAGTCTTCAGTTTTGTACTTGGACAGCGTGTTTTTTGCTTATATTATCTGAGCCGTTTGCCTGTCTAAGTGTAAAGAGTTGGACTTCTGCTACTATCGTGTTTAATGCATATAGACAGGACAGTTGTTACTTTCAACCATGGCCTCTTTTAGAAGCCTTATAACCAACTTGAATGTTATTGCAAATCTTGCATATTGCAAATTGAAATGAAATGATGAATGCTCACTTTGTCCCATGAAATGAACATTTCGAGTACAGACTCTATACGATGATATCTTATATAATGACAACATCGTTGACTTTTCTAAAACGTACCCAATTTTATTAATGAATTGCAGCAATCACAATCAACTAGTTACCTTTATCCCAAACCATTTTTATAACAATTTGTCAAATCTTCGTAATATAACTTGAAGTGGAAACTACGCATCTTCTGCTAATAAGTTATAAATGAGCCTGTTTTTATAGAAGATGGCGATATGACAGTCAAAGTCAAAATTAATCTTGCTCTTTTATACATACCAATGTTTAGGGCTGTAAACGAACCGGACGAACGCGAACGGAGGTATGTTCATGTTCGTTTATTTAATTTTAGCCGAACAAATAAACGAACGCGAACGCATAATCGAACCAAAATTGTTGTTCATGTTCGTTTATTTAAATTTGAACTTGTTCATGTTCGTTTATGTTCGTTCATTAATAAGTTAAACGAACGTAAATCGGACATAAATGAGCATAAACGGACATAAATGAACGTAAACGATCATATATAAACCAAAACGGACATATACGAACGTGTAACTAAAGTTGTTATTTTAAACGATCCATATGATCATCTTATGTTTATAATGATTATCCCAAAATATGATCTTAATATACAGTCATACTACTATATTAGCATCATGAGTACGCATAGTCGATTCATGCACAAGGAAATCTAAACAACATCATTATCATAGTTAATATTCACGATGACTTTTATAGAACGTCTTTTTGAACGTCGTCAAAAAAGAGGTATTAGAAGTCACCCAAAAGTTGTATGCAAAAGATGTTCAAAAGCTGTGAAGTCATCCAAAAGTTGTGATCAAGTTGTCATTACTCAAGTAAGCTCGATATTTATGAAATCAATTTGTTCAACTTTTTTTGTCAATTTCAATTTCAACCTTAATGTTTTATATAAGAGAAATTAATAAGTCGTTAGTATTATATTAATATATTATTTTAGGGACCTTAAATACTTGAAATATTAACTTATTATTTTCTTTAATATTTGGGACGTTAATCGAACGTAAACGAACGAAATAAATGAACGTAATCGGACGGACATAATCGAACGTTCACGAACGTAAATAAACGAACGAAGCTTTTGTTCACGTTCGTTTATTTAACTAAACGGTCCAAAATTCTTGTTCGTGTTCGTTCATTTATTAAATAAACGAACATAAACGGATTTCTCAGCGAACGATCTACGAACGGTTCGCTGAACGTTCAGTTCGTTTACAGCCCTAGTCCTAGGGTGACTAGTGATGCATATTAACTTTTCGACATAGGATTTAGTGTAAGATGATGTCAACTCTAAGTGGTAAGGTGGTGTAAAGGTCTACTTAGCTACTATTATTACTAATTCTGTTTCCCGTGACAAACACGTTCTATGGATACGCACACAAATTTTTTGCTTTTCAAGGATATAAGTAGAATATTACTTTTGACTAAAGTTTTAAGGTGACTACTCCCAGCATGACATGATTCTTCCTAAATTAGACATAGGTGATCAGGCTATGTATAATTGAGGACTAACGATTAAGTTCTCAATTTCGTCAAACTAATGTTATGCATATAGTAGTATCAAAATAGTTTTACAGTGTGATAATTTAATTCACAAAATGAAAACAAGATAGTTTATAAGGTGACAACAAAACGGTTTGCGAGATAACCGTAAGATGGTTTATAAGACAATAGCTAAGTAGCTCATGTGGTGATAGTAAAATAATTTATACGATGAAAACAAAATAGTTCCATGAAGTAAAAACAAAATGATTTGTAAGATGATAGTAACGTGGTTTTTTAGATGATAGCAAAATAGTATATAAGATATCAAGAAGATAGTTCATAAGATGGTGGAAAGAAAATTGTAAAATTGATAGTAATTTTGTTTATAAAATAATGGCGAAATCGTTTTTAGTTTACATAACAATAGTTGAGTAGTTTTTAAGTGATGGTAAATTGGTTTATAAGGGAATAGTGAATCTGTTTATATATGGTAGCAAAATAGTTTATGAGATGGAAGCAACTTAGTTCGTAAAATGATAGCGAGTTATTTTATATGTGATGGTTAATTTGTTATGAAATACTAATGAAATAGTTTATAAGTGTTAGCAAAAGTTTCATAAGATGATGGTTAAATAATTTTTCATGGTAATAACAAAATAGGTTATTAGGTAATAGCAAAATAGTTTATGTGATGATAAGAACATAGTTTATAAGATGGTATTTTACTAGGTGATAGTAAAATAGTTTATAAAATGAGGGTTTATTACCCGATAGTAAGATAATTTATTAATGATGGTAAGACATTTTATTAAAGATAATGGGAATAGTTTATAAAGTGATTGTGGAATAGTTTATAAGATGTTAGTTCCTTTGATGATAGTAAAATAATGATTAGTAAAATAGTTTATCATGTGGTAGTGAAATGGTTTATAATGTAGTTGTAAAAATGTTTGAAGGGTTATAATAGTTTAGGGAGTAGCTTGCATAAATAAATAGAGCGTTAAAGTAAAATCGACAAGGTTTTCACGACACATAAGTTTGATAGATAATTTAAATCATCCACACGTACAATGAAATTCAAAAGAAAATACAACACAAATTTTCTATAGGAAATAGAGTCTACGAAAGTTCTCGCTTAGGTTTCACTAGGTAATATAGGAAGGTCTCTCCCTAAACATTAACATTATTTGCCATGACACTAGAGTCTTCATAAGTTTTTCTTTTCCATTACTTGTTCACTTAGTTCTGGTTCTTCCTTTCTAGACAACCATTCTTGTAATGTCCTAGCCTTCCACACTCATAACAGGTAACTTTAGCTTTCTGTTTTGCCACTGAGGGCCCTTGCTTCGCTCTCGGGACTAGGGTCATACAATCTCTAGTTTGATGACCAACCCGCTTATAATTGCCACATTTTGCCGCACACGGGCTGGTGTGGTGAAACTTGCACTTGTTACACAAAGGTAGATTTCTAACATAGCCTTTCTTTTTGCCTGGCTCGGTAGTGTGTGCTCTAATCACCTTATGCTCTTTGTTTTGTTGTTGGCAAGAGCTTCTATCGTGGTCACCTTCCCACTTCCTCCTGTTGTTAGCATTCTTTGCTACCTTGTCTTTCTGCTGTTCGACCCGGTTCATTAAGTCGCGAGCCACGCGTGTCTTTGCCTCGTAGATAGCAATAGTCTCGATAGCATCAGCCACTCGCTTGGCTACAATTTGCTCAATTTCC
>BQNB010129968.1:0-15735 GCA_026074375.1 Tanacetum coccineum | reverse complement strand
TAATGACCATACCGATTTTTGAATGCCGTCTTCGGAATATCTTGCTCTCGCACCCTAAGCTGGTGATAACCCGATCTCAAATCTATCTTCGAATAGATGATGGATCCTTGAAGTTGATCAAACAAATCGTCAATCCTTGGGAGTGGATAACGATTCTTTACTGTCAGCTTATTCAGCTCTCGGTAGTCAATGCACATTCTGAATGACCCATCCTTCTTATTCAGCTCTCGGTAGTCAATGCACATTCAGCTCTTGTAATTGTTCATTTAATTCATTCATTTCGGATGGAGCCAATCGATATGGTGCTCGAGCTACGGGCGCGGCTCCTGGAATTAAGTCGATTTGGAATTCCACTGGTCGAGCCGGAGGAAGACCTGGCAAGTCCTTTATTTGTTTTCCTTCTGACTTGTCCTCCTCTTTCTTGGCGGATATCTGTGCCAAAAAGACCTGTCATCCTTTTGCCATGTACTCTTGAGCTTTTGAACATGATATAACTGTCAATCGAATTGCCACAAAAAGTTAAAGTTTCATTCCCGTAGGGAATTTGAACAAGTTTCTCATCGCACACGATCACGGCGTGACATCTTCTTAACCAGTCCATACCGATAATGACATCGAAACTACCCAGTTCTACGGGCATTAGATCTATGTTGAACGGATGGTCTAAGAAATTTAAGGTGCAACCTCGTATAATAGTGTCTATCCCGACTAATTTCCCATCAGCTAATTCGACATCATAAAATTTTTCTAATGGATTTGGGGCGATGTTAATCAAGGAACTAAATGCAGTGGATATAAAGCTTCTATTGGCACCGGTGTCGAATAAGATAGATGCATATTGGTCATTTAAGAGGAACGTACCCGTGACGACATTGGCATCAGGGTTTCTCGATGCATTCCCTCTCTTTTCTGTGTAGGATCCCGTAATCACTTCATAACATATATAATAATCACGAATCAACCTAGAAATGAGAAAGAGAGTGAGTTGTTTAGAGAGAGAAAAAGGAGAGAGAAATGAGAGAGAAAAGAGAAATGGAATTTTAGATAATGAAACAACTAACTTTTTCTAAAGAAGAAAAAGTATATATACCCCGTCGCGTTAAATGACGCGCGGGATATTTAAACTAGGACCCGGGCTCGGGTTTTGCTTGGGATTAAACCCGAAACATATACAATATTAGATTCACTATCGAGCCCGATTCCCGATATGATCCTATTATAACATTAACTAATTAAAGACCGAAGCTCCATCGTAGAGTGACCGAGCTTCCTTGTTCGACTCAATAAATTGGAATCATCAGCCTTCCTTTGTTGTCAGATTGCCTTTCTGCGTAGGTGCGGAGTTTTTGATCCATCAAGTCGTTGGCCAACTCAATAGTCTCATCCAACGTCTTGGGTCTGGCAGACTTGACGTTCCTATGTATGTTGTCAGAAGTCCACGATGTTCCTGTCAACCTTCTCGGTTTCTTGGCAACAAACTTGGTACATATCAGGGTTAGCTCTTGGAATGTTCAGTGTATGCTGGAACATCGTTCCCCTTGACCTTTAGGTTCCACAGCTCGATTTCTAATTTCTTGATTTCACCCTGCGGACAATACTTGTAGTATCTTTTTTTCTTGGTATTCCAAAGTTATTTGTATATGCCTAGGACCTAAGGTTTATCTCTGACCATTCCACCAGTCAAAGCAGCTCCTATCAGAGTGAGGTGGTAAACTTCACTTTGAATCTCAATAGCACACAAATCACTGATATTGAAAACTGACTCCATCTCTTATCCACCGAGGTTGAACCGACCACGCCTTCATTTCCTTGAGTTCAAGGTTGAACTTCATGAAGTCAGCGTAAAAACAGGGCGCGCAGTTTGCACATTCCTTCGGTTATCCTCGTGCGAACTATGGCTTCCATCTCCATTGGTGGAGTTTCATAAAAGAGCTTGGTCAATCATTGCTTGGATGGATTCTGGAGTCATGTTGTTTGGGTTGGTGTTGTTAACAAGGGTATTTGGCCCTCTTTTGGTTGTAGGTGCCACGATTTTGTCTAGATCACAAAGGGAAACCACACTAAAAACATGAGGTTATATATCTGATATAATAATGTTTAGATGGAGATATCAACACAGAGAGGTATAATAGTACAAAACATAACACATCCATTCATCATAACTTGAACAATTTTACAATGAAATAGTGTCGGTAGTACAATAATACAATACAAATGATCTAAGTGGGAAGGGGACTATGTGCTAGCGGGGAAAAACCCCTAATACTTAACATGCCTGTACAATGACCTAGCAAGATACAATAACATAAATTACTAGATGTGGCTGTCAGCATCTCCAAAAGCATCCTGGTGGTCTGGAATCCTAGCCTTTGGTCTTGGCTGTCTAGCTCTCCTCTGCTGCCCTCGCAGTGATAACAACTCAGCCTGCATGTCGCTCATCTCTCGCCTCATCTGTCTCTACCATCTGGTCCTGACGCCTACGGTCAGTCTCTCGAAGCGCTACTTAATCATCGTGTGCTATCGAAAGCGAGTCTCGTGTACCTGATGTTGTGTCTGAATGAGAGTACTCTGCTGCATTTGTAGCTGTATCTGGTGTGCCTGAAGATGGGTCTCGTGTGCATACACATGATCACGATGGGTTTGAAGCTCCTGATGAGTCGCCTGACTCAATCCTATCGAGTGAGCCTAAGCCTCTCAGGAAGCATAGGCCTCCTCTTCCACCATCCACACTGTCTCCTAGAGAGTCATCATATCCCCCATAAGCAAATCGACCTGCTGCGGGTCCATATCGACTCGCTGTGATATACGAGACCTACTATCTTGAGCATCCTCTAGTAAAGCATACAAGTCCTGTGTATCGACGGTCTTGGGAAGCTCAGGCAACTCGGTGACCCTAGTATTGACCTCTCTTACGGTCATAGTGCTATCTACCTGGTCACTGCTCCTCTGTCGGATCTACCCAAGTATCCCAAATATCGTACCCGACATCCCTAATCCCATGTCGCCTCTCTTCAGCATCTACCATGCTGACAAACCCATAATCTATCCCCCGACCTTTAGTAGGTCTAGCAGTAGAACTCTCTCTAATCTCATATCGGGAGCCTAGAGTGGACAAACACAACCTATTGCGGGGAGGCTGCTCAGACTCGAGAATATCAACCATACGGTCAACAGGTGGTGGTATGTATAGAGATGGTGGTAGTGGTGGTGTGCAAGGTGTTGGTAACTGCGGCAGTCAATGCATCAATGAGAGCATGAGTGGTTGCTATCCTGAGTGTTGGATTTGGGCTTGAACACCCCAGATGATGGTAGTAATGGTGATGGCATAGGTAGTGGTGATAAATGTGCAGGTAGGGCTGTGCACCTAGCAAGGCGCTCTCCTGTAGAGGGTGGTGATAGTGAGATAGGTGGTGATAGTGATGGAGTAGTCATGGCCAGAAGTCTCTCAACCTCTGCCTCTGGTGGAAGGGATATGGAAATCTGAGCCGGGGAACTGGTTAATCTAGCCCCAATAGTAATTTCAGTGAAGGGTGGTAGTATAACAGGCTCTGTTCCCTCAGGTGGGAAAACAGGCTCATCAACAGGTGCAACAATAGTAGAGTCAGCCGGAGCTAATTTCTCCTCCTCCTCCTTCTCCTCGTCCTCATCATCCTCATCCTCATCATCCTCATCCTCATCCTCATCAGCGTCATCCCCAGATCTATCGTCGTCATCTCCATCATCTCCTCCGTCCATAGGATAGTCAATCGGACCATCCTCTGTCTCATCATCCTTATACTCCTCTGGATCCTCCTCGGGATCCAACTCAGTAACATATCCGGGTGACTCAGCAGTGGGTGAATCAACAAGAGGTAATGGCTGCTCCTCAGCTGAGAACTCATGGTCATCCTCTAATGGTATATACTCCAGGGTATATAGGCTCTGACGTAGTAGGATTCAGTGCCTGCACGAACATAGGCTCCACGCTCATCCTCGGTCCCGAGGAACTGGCGGTGTCTGTGGATCCTCTGGGCCTGGTATGTAATCTGGTGATGGTGGGGCTACTGGCTGCATCGGGAGTCCGTCGTATCCTAATACGATGACCCGTGGAATACCTCCCTAAGTATTACTTTTAAGAAAGATCATTATGATATGTCTGTAAACTTTAACTATAAAAGTCTTATAGTAATATACGTAATATCATTTATATACACGTATATCAATCATGTAAGTACTTATACCATACTAATGCTAAAACATGCATGTCATGTAGAAATATGTGGTAGATTGTAACCATGTATGCATGTATGTCCCATACAAAACCCCGTTGTAAATCAGTGTTTGAAAATTGTTATGTCCAGACAAGTCTTTTGGACTTGGATCTCTATAACCTTGGCTCTGATTACATCGGTATCCCCTCAAATTGAGTTACGCAGCGGAATGTTGATATCCGTGGCGTTATTTTTGGATCAAGTGCCAAAAGATCTGAGAGACTACTAACGTGTCGTTTGTAAAAGATACATTGGATGACAAAATACTTGTTTGTTACATAAGCTCATGGCTTTCAATAATTGTTCCAACAATATAAATAAATGATTTCGGTTTCTATAACTAAAATTGTCCCAAATGTAATAAGACCCCAAACTCTTAAGTGTTGTCTCCTTCAATTATTGACATTCCAAAAGTAATCATCGCACCTCGTCCTTATTGACTAAAAAACATGCTTAAAACGTCAACATAAGTGGTGAATTCATAGGTTTAAGTGAACTCAATGGTAAGGACCGCAAGATTTCAGTGTCTGATTAAGCAACACATGCAACATCATAAAAAGTTAATTACGTTTTCCTCTAAAGCTCATGACACTGAAACTCGACATGTACTTGAGCAATTTAATGACCAATGAAGCCCAGTGAATGATGTTTTAACCCGCAACATCCCAAATCCAACATGGTATACGTTCGTTCCCGGTGATAGCTAATCACCCGAACGGGGATTGTCAATCCCAAATAGATCTATCTATAACATTCGCGCTCACAATCCAGTAATTGACAGTTCATGATAAAGGGCTCAGTGGGTTATCGTTACTTAGGCAAACACGTAATCATTGTATAAAATGTACACTTGCGTCCAATTTGTAAAAGAAGCATGTTCTCACCCCAAAGATGTAAATCATTTAAGAAATTGTAAAAACATGGGCTATGAACTCACCTGAAGTGATTAGTCTTAAAAATGATAATAGATATCCAAGTAAGCATTAAATCACACCGTCAAATACCTAAGTAAATACGGCCAGTCTTAGTCTACAAATTTAGGCTAAAGACTCAATGTATAATCTACAATATATTGCTAGTCTATATATATATTGTTATCACTTCGTGTGTGGGGTACGTGTGTATTGTATTTGAACTTGTTTGGGATGGCTCTGGGAGGTATCGATTTCAACAACGTTCTTGACTATGCATAAATGTCATTAATAAATATTCGTATTTATTAAATTGTAAGTTAACTCGGGTATTACCCGAATATAATTCGTCCGATATGTTAAGTGATTATGAAATCACTTTGGTTTATAAAATACCCTTAGGTTTTGTATGATTACTAAAACCGCCCCTGGGTATATAAAATATATACTATTTTACAGTTCAAACCCTTAAGTTTTCATAATTACACATTTAGTCCTCTAACTTTTACAAGTTGACAATTTAGTTCCTTTTAGTTTAACACCAGCCCCCTTAACTTTCAGAATATTCAAAACAGCCCCTAGACTTATTAAAGTCCAAAAATGACCGTTTTAGTCCCTCTAGTTTGAAATTTACACTTTTAGTCCCTTAACTTTACAAAAATCGCATTTTAAGTCAATTAAGTTCTAACAAGTTGCTACAAGTTTTATTAAGTCAAATTAAGTAAATATAAGCTGGCCCTCAAGCTTTATAATAGGCTATAACGAGCTTATTTTGGCTTAATGGGCCTTATTGGGCCCATTAAAGTCCATTAAGTGTTCTAAGGGTCCAATTAAGTTTTAAAAAGCACTAAGGCATTCGTTAAGCTTATTTAAGATACATAACTCTGTTTGGCTTATTAATAAGCTCGGGTGAGCTTATTTAAAGCTTATTGGGCTCGTTGGCCTAACAGCCTTAATCGAAAATTTGCAAAAAGTCCATTAGGGTCCTCTTAATAATTTAAACTTATTTCCCACATTTAATAAGCTTATTCGGTTTGTTTAAGCTTGCTTATTCCATAATCAGGAATAATCAACCCAATATATAATATATATTATATTTATATTTTTTATCCCCCCCCCCCCCCCCCCCCCCCCCCCCCCCCCCCCCCCCCCCCCCCCCCCTTATAAAAACCCCCCCCCCCACTTCTTTTTTTATCTATTTCATTTTCCCCTGTTATTGGGCCGTTTGGGCTCGATGCAAGCCCGATAAGGGTTCTAGGGGTTCAGGCTTATCTCTTTTTGGTCCATTAGCTTGTCTAGTCTTATTATAAATCCTATAAGCTGTCTAATCTCACAAATAACCTGCTAAAGCTTATTTGTGGCTTATAGGCTTTGTTAGTCACGGTAATGGGCTACCAAGCCCATTAAGGGTCCGTTTGTGTTTTTAATACTCGACAAGGTACCTTAGGGTCCATATGAGTTCAATAAGCCCTTTTGACTTCTTAATAAGCTCGTGGAGCTTATTAATAAGCTGAGGTCACCACGATATGGCCTGTTGGGCCTGGTTTGGTTTAACGAGCCATTGTGTCGTTAAGGTTTTAAAGGTGTATGGGCCTCACACTTGGGTCTATTGACCTCCTAGGCTTCCTAATAAGCCCATAAGTTGCGTAGGTTTGCTAATAGCTGAATAAGCTTATCTTTGACTATTGGTCAGTCTGGGCCTCCTAAGCGCTTGCTTATTAGCTTTCGGTAGTGGGCTCAATGTCATTAAGGATCCATATTTGATTTATCATAGTGTATAAGGTTCGTGAATATCCAATACGCACATTTAGCCCTCAATAAGCTTTGTGCGAGCTTATTAACATGCTGCGTCACTCCACCTCTATGGCCTTTGGGCTCCATATTGGACGTTAGGACCGTATGTGACCGAATGTGGTCGTGGCTTACTTATTAGTTTCTAAGGCTCCTAACTTTTCGCTAAGCACTCGATAAGATTAATTATCCGCGTTTAACCACATGCATTCGTTCTATTAGCTAGTGTACGTGCTCCCAAGTCAAGCCATCACGTTATTCGTAATTGTTTACGTATAGTTTTTGAGTATTTCGTACTAACGAGTTACATGTTCACATGAGTTTTCATTCTCGCATTTTATGTGAAATGTTAAAGCTTTAGTTCATTTTAAATCACCTCTCAACATGCCCTAGCACCACACAAGAGACAGTGTATGTACGTGTATGCGTATAACACGCATGTTATTTATTATTCGTGAACTCATGCTAACACATTATATATACGCGACATTTTGACTAGTTCACAAAGAAAACAAGTATAATACGAGTGGCGTAGGTTCAAACGAGACTTACAAGAGTCCTAGTGTATTGGTTGGCGAATTTTGGACGTGCAGAGTGCTAACCCAACATATACCCGATCAAATTAACCCAATGTACGCCAACCCTTGGCTCGTGTACCCCCCTTATGCGCTTGTATAGAAGCCTTCGTGTCGTTTGTAGGTTCAAGTGAGGTGGTGGGAGTGTTTGTCGTGGTTTATGACTCGAACTAAGAGAAGAGAGTATATATGTTTATGGTTTGAGTGAGTGTGAGTTGTAAGAGTGTGTTAAGTGTGAGTGTGTATTTATAGTCAATGAGCTAGTTAACTCTCCTAGTTTCACAAACAACCCAAACGAAACCATAGTGCATAGTTTTTGAGGGTTTCTAGTTTGCCTCAAATGGTATTAAGCTAAACCACTAAATGTCACTCCTTAATTGCTTGCATGATGTACAAGATTTGCTAAGATTGTGGGACTTATATCATTCTGTGTGCGTATGACACTTAGAGCGGGGATCAGGCCTAATGAGGATTCAAGAAATTAAAAAAATAGAAGGTTTTTATCCAATGTGTAATAGATTAAGTGGAGACATTAAGGACACATCTTAATTAACCCTTGATGTACATGTACTTAGGAGATCAAAAGAAAGATTTCTAGTTGGTTTATGTGTACATATGTGTATAACCGACCATAGTGGGTATTTAACACAAGAATTGATTAAATTTAGTGTTAAGGTTTTAAAAGTAGGTATTGGTTTGAGTCTAGGTAAGTCTAGGTATTTCCGGGGTGTGTCAAATGTACTTTATTGTGAAACGTAACCCCTTTACGTGACCAATAAAATAAAATACGCCAAGTTGATAATTATCTTCTTAATAATTATTTATTACTTGGTTGATGCTAACCTTAATTTATTTGGTGACCATTTACATTAAATGATTATTTCTAGTCTACGCGATTTGACTTAAAAGTTAAATTAAAAGTTAACGCGTATCAGACCAAAATAAGTAGTGACGAATAAATAAGGGTCGTAAAATGACCTGAAATTGAGAAATGTTACATTTTCTCTCCAGGAGATGATCCAATTGCTTGTCTCAACAAAGCAATGGCTTTTTTAACAGTTGTAGCTTCCTCAAGGTTCCACTCAACCAATAATCAACTTAGAACTTCATCGAATCCAAGAAACCATGTTACTATTCAAGATGGCAGGGTCACAGTGTAACAAGTTCATGGGAGACAAGGTCAAAGTTATTCTGGAACTGGGTATAAGAGTAATGCTACTAGTTCTAGGGGAAACAATGCAAGTGGACAGGCAAGGGTTGTTAAATGCCGCAACTGTCAAGGTGAATGACATATGGCTAGGTCGTGACGATTCATCCTCCTCTACTTCTGCCCTACCTCAAGCATTTGAGATAGGAGAAAGCTCTCGTAAGACAAGTCTGGAACGTCACGAGGAGCAAATTGAGGAAATTTTGAATCATCTAGATGAACTCTCTCTCGACCGCATTGAGCACATAGAAGACAAAATAGAAGGTCTCAGAAATGGCCGGGTGATCATACAACAAGATTTTGACAATCTGGAAGCTGAACTCCGAGCAGTTCTATTACTCAAATTGCTTAAAACTCAATGAAGCAATTGGGAAGTTAACAGCAAGATTGCTCTGGCTTGCTTTAGGATTGCTAATCTAGAACAAATCATCGAAGATATCCCATTCCGTCACCAAGCAAATAAGGAAAGTCTTCTGGATGCAATCTATGAACACAAGAACAACTAGGAAGGACCATCGGACTACTAGATTAGATACTAGTTATAGCTTTTTGTTAGAACCTAGCCACGGGATGTGTGGTATAAATAACAACACTTGTTAAATTTTGACTATGTACAGTACAAAGGCAAGTCGTTCATGATATAATATAATGGTAATCACGTTTTATATTCATCTTGTGTCCTATATTTCATCTTCGTCTTCATCATTATGAATCATACCGTAACTTCTAATAAATCAGATGCTTGTTAGAATCCATATCAAATAAGTATCTATGATATCACTATTGTAACAATGTTTATTTTTGAACCTTACGTATTTTAAAGAAAGAATTGTGATATCATTCTTATTACGTATTTTCTTATGTTGATAGAATTGCCTAAAGACGCTCAACTCTGAAGCACCAGCCCCATGACTCAAGGCTGCCATCAAGGAAACTAGGTGTGATAGTGTTACCGCAACTATGGAAGGCAAGACGCATAACATGGCAAATACTCATAATTACCACCAGGACCAAGGAAGCTCCGTTGAAAGACAGTGTAGCTACAAAGAGTTCATGAGCTGCCAACCTATCAACTTCAAAGGTACAAAAGGAGCTATTGGACTTATCCGCTGGTTTAAGCAAACTAAATCAGTGTTTTCCCATTGCAACTGTACCGAAGACTACAAGGTGAAGTTTGCTACTGGTAATTTAACTAAAGAAGCTCTATCCTGGTGGAATTCTTTTGCCCAACCTATTAGGATAGAAGAAGCTTACAAGATGCACGCTGGGTTGTAATTCAAGAAGCTTTTGAATAAAGAAGTACTATCCCGAAACTGAAGTCCAGGAAGATGGAGACGAATTTTTACCATCATGACTGTGATGGGAATGATCTCAAGGAACATATGTGAGAAAGTTTCCAGGGTATTGGCAAACTTTATTGTCCCACTATGGTGCCAGATTCTGAGAAAATGATGGAAGTCTTCATCGGGGGATTGCCTCGAAGTATTGAAGGGAATGTTACCGCCTCTAAATCTCAAACTCTAGAGGAAGCCATTAACATAGCCCAAAGGCTAATAGATCAGGTAACAAAGCACACTCCGATGCAAGTATCAAGTGATCACAAATGAAAGTTTGACGACAAAAGAACTTTCAACAACAACAACTACCGTAACACCAACACCAACAACCGCTACCATAATCACCAACCACAACAGAACAGAAGATAGAAAACCTTCAGGGCTTATGCTGCCACCCCAACTGAAAACAATAGGTATACTGGAAACCGTCCCTTGTGTAAGAAATGCACTCTACATAACATAGGACCTTGCACTGTCAAATGTAATACTTGCAACAAGATGGGCCATCTGACCAAGAACTGCAGAAACAAAGGGCCAGCCATTCGAAGTAATCTGCTACTAGTGACAGTTACTTGTCATGGTTGTGGAAAGAAAGGGCATTATGCAAATCAGTGCCGAAAGACCACCAACAACAATGCCCAGGGAAGAGCCTACATGCTGAGGGATAGGAATGCTTACCAAGACCCAAACATAGTCACAGGTATGTTCCTTCTAAATCAACATCTAGCTAGAGTATTATTTGATTCTGGAGCCGATAAAAGCTTTGTATCCATATCTCGTGCCTCTATGCTAAATATTCCACCCATTACAATAGATACCTGGTATGTGTTTAAATACACATACCTTTTACCTTATTAAACAAGCTAAAAAGACCAAAAATGACCAAAAACATGATAAAAATGCATTGTATACGTTTGTTTTGTGATTTGTGTCTTGCAGGTACGAATATTTATCAAAAAGGACAAAATAAAGACAAAACGGACAAAACCAAGCACGAGAATGGAAAGAGCACGAGAAAACCAAAGCCGAAGGCGTACCCATTTTCTATGGACTAACCCGTACACACTTAATGGGTCGAGTCAGCCCACAAGCCTAAACTTAAACCAAAACTTTTTAATTAACTATCCAAAACCAAATGCCCATATACCATAACCCATTTCCCTATTTCCTGGCCCAAAACATAATCTAAAAGCCCATTTCCAAGCCTTTTTTTTATAACATGTTAGGACAACACGGGTCAAAGGGTCAAACCATAAAAAAATCAGTCAAATTCACTATTCACCATCTCCCATCTTCCTTCCATTTTCACCCCTACACAGGGTATGGGCAATTCATCGAAGTACACGGGTATAAGTACTTCTAGAAGCTGAAGAATATACGTCTGACACACTGGGGAGCCACGTTGGCAATCCCCAGCTTAATGATTGGTTAAAGGGACGTGTAAGCAATCCAACTGTCAAAATGATAAGATTTGAAGGCGGTTAGAGATCAAAGGCTGAGATTAGAAGCTAAGGAGTGTCTAAGGGGGCTAGAATCTTCACCTCTTGGCTATAAAAGGAGTAGTCCTCACACACAGTTAGGCCATCTAGGAGTAGAGTAGTGTAGTATAAGCTTAGTAGTATCTTTAGCTTAATGTTAGCTTAATAGTCTTAATTTTCATGTAATTCTCATTTTTAAAGCTTTGTAATCTTTAATTTTCAATAAAATTCAGTTTACTTTACTTTTGTGTCTTAAATTCAAGTTTTACTTCAATTCCATTTTGCTAATTATGATCATAAGCTCTCAATAAGCTCCCATAAGCTCTTATATACTACTTAAGCTTGTTATCACTCAGTTAAGCCCTTAAAAGCTTAACTGAGCTTATTAGATTACTCATTTCCTCCCCTCAATATACCTCAGCTTTTTTATGGATGATAAGCCAATTGTGGAAGGGCTTATAGACAATACCAGCTTATCTATGATAAGCTGGAGCTTAATTCTAAGCTCTTAAGAGCAAATTACATCCCTGTTTAGCTGGGATTAAGGTACAATTTCTTTTAACTTTAGCTTAAAACTGCTTTGCTTATTTTCTGCTTATCTTAGTTTATTAGTGCTTATTCCTGCTTATTTGTTCTTAATTCAGTTCTATTATGCTTATTTAGTCTTTAAGTAGCTTATTGAGTTTAAGTAGTTCATTTTCCTTAGCTTTTCATTGAACCTGCCTTAAAAGCCTTTTTATTAGCTTAATTCTGTTCAGCTGATTATTGTGCTTATTCGTGCTTAATTTCTATTAGATTGTGCTTATTTGTTCTTGATTAGCTTAATCTTATATCAACTAGTGTAAGTTTGAGCTTAAATTCAGATCTGTGTTGCTTAAAAATGGAAAACAACTTTTTAAAGGGGTGTTTGGATCAAGTAGTACTAACTTGAGTTAGTACTGCTAGACCACTCTTACCATTTAAGTTTATTTCAGCAAGCTTAATTAGAGTTTTAGAGTTAGTTAAATTCAGTTTTAAAGGTTTAAAAGTTTAGTTTTAGGTTTGTTGTAGCCATAGTTTAAAACTGTGGTAGTTCTATTCTATAATCAAGCTAATTTGGTTTAATTTTGTTAAAGTGCTATTTAGTGTCAGTCTTATGATGCAGTAGAAGAGTAGTCAAGTGAGAGTGTAATTGTTATTTTGAGTCTAGTCATTAAACTGCCTTAATTTCAAAGTCTATTTCAAAAAGTAAAAGTCCAGTTTTCAATAAGCAAATTAGTTTAGAGTTAGTTTGTCTTAGGGTCTTATTTTGCTAACATAAGTTCATTAGACATCAAGCTTAATCTGTTTCTAGCTTTTGAGTCTTTTTATCAGCTTTTTCTAGCTTAAATTTAGTGCTTAAAAGGGTCATTTTGTCTTTTCAAAAATCCAAAAAGAGTCTAGTTGTTAAAACTGCCAATCTTCAAAAGCTTTTTCTAGCTTAATTACTAGTCTAAATTTCTTAATTTTTGCTTTTATGAGTTATTTAGAAGGTAAAAATAATCTGTTTTTAGGTTTTGAAGTTTAGCTTGTTGATTCTCTAGCTTAAATGTTAGCTCAAAATTGCCTTTAAAGGCTGTTTGGCTAGCAGGTTTTTGCTAAATATCTCATTTGCTTCTTTGAGCTTTTTGCTTATTAAGTGTGCTTAATTTGAATCTAGGTTTGCTTATTAGAGTCTAGGGATAGTTAAGTTTTCAGCTTATTAAGTCGTTTTTGCTTATTATTTGCTTATTTGTTCAGCATTTTTTCAAGCTTTTATTTTTCTTAGATTCTACATAATTCAAAGTACTTTCCATAATTTTTCTAGAATTTTTAGTAATAGTTTACTATTTTTAATTAATTTTCTTGATTAAAATCGTTTTAAATTGATAATAAATACAATAAAAATCAAAAAAATATAATTCTTTTTTCTGAAAATTATTTTTAGTCATTTAGGATTTATTAAAATTAATTTTGAGTTCGTAGAGCTTAAATTTGATGTAGATGCTTAAATGTCGCGTTTTATTAATTCACGTTTACATTTTTCATGCTTATGCTTTAAATGCTTTTATTGTTTACTTGTTTTTACATGTTATTTGCATTTTCATTAGTAGTTATAGAAACCAAATCAAAATCTTTAAAACCATTCAAATCACGCGATCACGAACTTAACCGATTTTCAATTCACGCCTCGTCGAGGAAACGACCCGGGAGGTTTTAGAAATTGCTTTGGTCAAAAGAGATTCTTTTAAATCTTTTGGAATATGTATACTACTATACTATAATTGAGTTTGCCTCTTAATTACACATATTTGTTTGTGTGTGTGGTTTTGGGAGCGAATCAATACCTTTTACAATATCGAAATGGCTGACGAAAACCTAGTAAGCACAAACATCGTTATTCAGGGTTACACCCTGACCTTGTTAAACCAACATTTCGAAATTGATCTTATGCCAATCAAACTCGGTAGTTTTGATGTCGTCATTGGTATGGATTGGTTATCCAAGTATCATGCTAGAATTATCTGTGACGAGAAAGTCGTCCACATCCCCGTCAACGGTGAAACTTTGATCATCCGAGGTGACCAAAGTAAAACCCCACTAAGTCTCATATCTTGTATAAAAACTGAAAGGTATATATCTCAAGGTTGTCAAGTTTTCGTAATCCAAGTAATGGAAAAGAAGTCAGACGAGAAACGACTAGAAGATATCCCAGTAGTTAGGGAATTCCTAGAAGTTTTTCCTGAAGATCTACCTAGCCTTCCTCCTATTCGCCAAGTAGAATTCCAAATCGATCTAATTCCAGGAGCGGAACCTGTAACCCGAGCACCTTATAGATTAGCTGCTTCAGAAATGCAGGAACTATCTAACCAACTTCAAGAGTTCGTAGACCGAGGTTTTATACGACTAAGTACTTCACCCTGGGGAGCTCTTGTCTTATTTGTCAAAAAGAAAGAAGGATCTTTCAGAATGTGTATCGATTACCGGGAGTTGAATAAACTTACTGTAAAGAATCGTTACCCATTACCCAGGATTGATGACTTATTTGACCAACTTCAAGGTTTGAGTATTTACTCAAAGATTGACTTAAGATCAGGCTATCATCAACTGAGAGTCAGAGATGAAGATATTCCCAAGACTGCCTTTAGAACGAGGTACAGACACTATGAATTTCAAGTGATGCCATTTGGTTTAACTAACGCGCTTGCTGTATTCATAGATCTCATGAATCGTGTGTGTAAACCATACTTGGATAAATTTGTAATAGTATTCATCGATGATATTCTCATCTACTCTCGTAACAAAGAAGAGCACGCAAATCATCTGAGAATAATCTTGGAATTACTCAAAAAGGAGAAACTATATGCCAAGTTCTCCAAGTGTGATTTCTAGATTCGTATCGTGCAATTTCTTGGACACTTAATTGATAGTCAAGGACTTCATGTTGACCCCGCCAAGATTGAAGCAGTTAAGAATTGGACATCTCCTACTACACCCACAGAAATACGTCAATTCTTAGGACTTGCCGGTTATTATCAGAGATTTATCAAAGATTTCTCGAAGATTGCAAAGTCTTTGACTAAATTAACCCAGAAAAACAAGAAGTATATCTGGGGAGAAAACCAAGAGTCAGCCTTCCAACTGCTAAAATAGAAGCTATGTGAAGCTCCAATCTTAGCATTACCAGAAGGAAATGACAATTTTGTTGTTTACTGTGATGCATCCCATCAAGGTCTGGGAGCGGTGTTAATGCAAAGAGAGAAGGTTATTGCATATGCATCCCGACAACTTAAGCCTAATGAAGAAAACTATACCACTCATGATCTCGAATTAGGAGCAGTAGTATCCTTGATTTGGAGGCACTATCTATATGGCACCAAATGTACTGTGTTCACTGATCATAAAAGTATTCAGCATATCCTTGATCAGAAAGAGTTTAACATGAGACAACGCCGTTGGCTAAAATTGCTTGCAGATTACGATTGTGAAATTCGCTACCATCCTGGAAAGGTAAATGTCATAGCAGATGCCTTAAGCCGGAAGGAAAAATCAAACCACTCCGAGTTAGATCATTAGTTATGACCATTCATCCAAAATTACCATCCCAAATTCTTAAAGCTCAAACTGAAGCACTCAAAGAAGAAAACCTTAAACCTAAAAACTTACGAGGAATAGACAAAGCATTTGA
>BQNB010129967.1:7575-19022 GCA_026074375.1 Tanacetum coccineum | reverse complement strand
TTCTTTGATTACCCTTCTTAATCAACCAATCAAGCTTCCAAACCTTCTTGTATCACCTTAGATATGTTCTTAGTTACTTGTATAAGTGGTAAAATAAGTTGTATGAAATTATTATGGGGTGTGTGATGTTTGTCGTGGCTTATTTAGAGAAAAGGAGAGAAAAAATGATTTTTGATAAGTGTTTTGTGTTGTGTGTATGTTATGACTTTCAATACATGAGATATATATGTAAAGACTAGTCCAAGTGGTAAAACAAAGACTATAAAAGTCCCATGGTGGGTGGTGTGGCCGGCCAACACAAGGAGGGTTTTAAGGGTGACTAGTGGTCAAAACCACTAGTCATGACCTTAGTCTTCACCCACCTCATGGTGCACCTTGCTAGCTAATAAATGGAGTGTCCTCATGTCTCCTAATATGTAGAACATCCCATGAAATCTAGGGATTCAAGTGACTAGCTACTTTCTTGTTAAATAAAAATGTTACTTGAAATTGTTGGTAAAAATGAAAGTATCATGTATCAAGTGTATGTAACTTATAAAGTCTTTGTTATCTTGCATATATATATGGGACATGTACATATGCATGTATATAGACAAAGTTTTATAAACTTTGATCATTGTATATAAACATAGGCATTCGTTGAAGCGTAGATTAATTCATACGGTTCCGGGAATACCTAATTGTCATTTATCACGAAACGTAAACGCTTTTACATATCCGATAAAAATAACTTATGCAATGTTAATAATTATTCTCACAATAATTACGTAACACTGGCTTGACGTAAACATTTAATTACTTGATGCCCATTTACGTTAACTGATCATTTTTAGCTTACGCGATTTAACTTAACGTTTTAGATTAAAAACAAACGCGTACAGCACTAACAATAAATTGTGAATTTATCAACGTCATACAATGACCAAAAGAAACACAGGGGTATAATAGTCTTCCCCTGTTGGATGAGCCTTGTCCGCAAGGCTCAAGATGTGGCACTTGTCGACGGTGCAGTTTTTCTTTTCTTCTTAAAGAGGTACAGGTATTTCTTTTGAAATTGGTCTTCACGTTCCCACGTGAACTCAGGACCTCTCTTGGAGTTCCATCGAACCTTGATGATGGGAATACGACTTTGCTTTAATTGTTTAACTTCACGATCCTTTATTTCCACTGGTTCTTCAACGAAGTGAAGCTTGTCATCGATATGAAGTTCATCCAACAGAATTTCCTATGGTTCGTCGGATAGACACTTCTTTAAATTGGATACGTGGAATATGTTATGAACCCTGCTTAACTAGTGGGGTAGTTTGAGTTTGTAAGCAACGGGTCCCACTTTAGCCAACACTTTGAAAGGGCTAATGTACCTTAGGTTTAACTTCCCCCATTTGCCAAAATGTATAACCCCTTTCCAAGTTGAAACTTTTAACATGACTCTATCACCAACTTGAAATTATAAAGGCTTACACATCACATCCGCGTAGCTTTTCTGACGATCTCGAGCGGCTTGGATTCTCTGCTTGATCTGTACGATCTTTTCGGTTGTCTCATGTATAAGTTCTGGAATGGTGAGTTGAGCATCTCCGACCTCGGCCCAACAAACAGGCGATCGACACTTCCGACCATAAAGTGCCTCGAATGGGGCAGCTTTAATGCTAGCATGGTAGCTATTGTTGTATGAAAATTCGACCAGCGGCAAGTGTCTTTCCCAACTATTACAAGAAACTCTCATATTTTAACAAACTTATTTCTCTTAACGTAACCTTTAAAAACTAAACTTATCTTAAATTACTAACACAAAAATACCTATACGTATAAATACTTACATATTTAAGACAAAATATTAAATTCACGATAATTATTTCCTTGTCACTTAAAAGTGAACGAAAGGAAATCATAATTTTTCACCATTATTCCAATCTTATTGAGATGATCACACTCAATAAATGGATTACCAATACCTCATAAACACATAATAGCACACATAACACATAAAATCACATAAACCGTACATTACAACAAACATATAAGTCAACACTAAAGGTTTGACTAACCTGCTCAAGTCACGGTTGTTACAATGTTGTCCCACTTCCATTCGAGAATCTCCGGTTACACCAACAAACCAGATGGTTTTTGGTGTTCGGCTTTGACTCTGAGACATGTCAAACATTTACTGACATAGGTGGCAATGTCTTCTTTCATGTTGGGCCACCAGTATAGTCTCTTCATGTCTTGGTACATCTTATCAGAACTCGGGTGAACAGAATACTTCGATTTGTGGGACTCATGCATAATCAGAGCCTTTAGATCACCGTAGACAGGCAACCAACTTCTGTTGTTCAAAAAAAGTGTTCTGTCAGCACGCGGTTCTAACTTTTCTTTCCTTAGTTTTCCTGGATCTTTTAAAGCTTCAATTAGCATACCTCCCACATCTTCAGACTTGAGGTTTTTTGGTTTTCTCGCCTCAGCCTGAGCTTCTAGAATTTGATTTGGAAGATCCAAGCCAATAGTCATGACTAAGGCTCGAACCCTCAGTGGCTCTTGTTCTTTCTTGCTTAGGGCATCAGCCACTACATTCGCCTTCCCTGGGTGATAACGGATTTCACAATCGTAATCACTCAATAGCTCCAACCAACGACGCTATCTCATGTTCAATTCTTTCTGATCAAGGATGTGCTGTAAGCTTTTGTGATCAGTGAACATTGTATACTTGGTGCCATACAGATAGTGCCTCTAAAGTTTTAGAGCAAACACTACTTCTCCTAATTCCATGTCGTGGGTGGTGTAGTTCTTCTCGTGAATTTTTAGCTGTCGTGATGCATAAGCAATCACTTTTTCCCTTTGCATTAGCACTGCACCCAACCCTTTAATCGAAGCATCACAGTAAACAACAAAGTCTTCGCTTCCTTCGGGTAGTGCTAAGATGGGTGCACTACACAACTTTTCTTTCAACAGTTGGAAGGCTGCTTCTTGTTTATCACCCCAATCAAACTTGACTTTCTTTTGAGTTAGTTTAAAAGGCGATGTGAGAGAGGGCGGCTGTGCAGCGTATGGGGACGGGACATCCCGCATGGGGGGGGGAGGCGGAAGGAAAGAGTCGCGTCGGCGTAGGTCTAGGGGCGGTGGTAGCGGAGGCGAGCGGTGCACGGAGGAGAGTATGGAGGTAGGGGCGAGTGGCGCTGGTGTGGTAGAGGTTGGGGATGGGGGCAGGTGGTGCGAGAGAGCGGGGGCATGGGGGGGGGGCGGGGGGTGGGGTACGGAGGGAGGACGGGGGGGGAGGGCGGGTGCGGTATTGTAGTTTTGTAGGTGGGGGGGGGGGGGAAGGGGGGTAGCTTGTTTGGGTGGGGCGCCTCCGGGGCGGGGGTGGAGCGGGGTGGGGGGGGGTGGTGGATGTCAACTGTGGACACATTATCTTTGACGTGGGGGGTAGTGGTGGGAGATATGGCAGGGGGACCGGAGAGGCGGGAGGTGAGGTAGGCGCCACGGGAGCGAGGCGCACCAGCGTGGCGGCGACGGAAGAGGGAAGGGAGTCGGGCGGGGGAGTAGGGGTGGGGTCCTAGGGGAGGGGGGGAAAGTGCGGGGAGGCCGGGGGAGGGGGGGCGGCGGGGCGCCCGCTGGGGACAGGGCGCGGGGGGCGGGCCCCCGTGGGTGGGCGGGGCGGGGGGGAGAGTGGGGGGGCGCTGGGTCTCGGGTGCTTGCGGGGGCCGTGCTGGTGGGGGTGGGGGGGGGGTCGCGGGTGGGGGGGGACCCCGGGGGCGAGCCGGGGGCGGGGGCGGTGGGCGGTGGGTGGCGGCCCCGCGGAGGGGGGGCGGCCGCCCGGCTGGGGCGGGGCGGGGGTAGGCGGTCGCCGCGCGGGTGTGGCCGGGGGGTGGGCGGCGCGGAGGGGGGGGGTATGGGGCGGCCGGGGAGGACTGGCATTAGACCGCGGGGGGGGGGGGGGGGGCGCGTGGTTTGGGGTGGGGGGGGGGCGGGGGGGGGCCTGGGGTCGGGGGGGGGCGCTGGGGGAGGCGGGGCGGCGGGGGGGGGGGCCGGCGGCGGGGGGGCGCGGGGGGGCGCCCGCGCGTCACGTGGGGGGCGGCCGGGCGGGGGGTTGGGGTGCGGGCGCGGGTGGCCGGGGCGGTGGGGGGGGGGTGGGGGGGGGGGGTGGGGGCGGGGCGGCCGCGGGGGGCGCCGGCGCGACTCCTGGGTGCGGGTTGGGGGGGTGGGGGGTGGGTGTGTGGGGGCGGGTTTAATTCCGGCCGGGGTGGGGGGCGGGGGCGCTGGTGTGCGCCCGGGGGGGGGGGGGGGCGGGGGGGTGGGTGTTGGGTGGGTTGGTCGGGTGTGGGGTGATGGGGGGTGGGGCGGGGGGAGGCGGGGCGGCGACTGCGGGGGGGCCGCGGGGGGTGGCCGGGGGCGGCCTTTGGGCAGGGGGTGGCTGGGGGTGGGGGGGGCGGGGGGCCCGCGGCGGTGGCGGTCGTGGGCGGGGGCGGCGGGGGTGGCGGGGCTCGGTGGGTAGTTCTCCGGGGGGGGGTGTGGGGTGGGGGGGTGGGGGGGTCGGCCCGCCGGCGGCCGGGCGGGTGCGCGGGGGGGGGCGGGTGCCCGCGCGGGCGCGCGTGGGGGGGGCGCTGGGCGCCGGCCGGGGCGCGCCCCGGGGCGGCTGGTCGTCCGGGGGGTGTGGGGGGGGTCGCGGGTTCTGGTGGTGGTTGGCGTTTTGTTTTGGGTGTTTTGGTAGTATGTGGTTCGGTCGTTGTTATGTGGGGGGTGGGGGCGCGGGTGGGGGGGTTGGGGGGGGCGCGGGCGGGTGGGGGAGAGTTTTTGGGGTTGGTTTGGGGTGATATTTTCATTGTTATTGGGGGGGGATCTGTTCGTTGGGGGGGGGGGGTTGGTATTGGAGGTATTGTTGGTGTGACTTGGGGGGCGAGAGGGTGGTTGGATATATTTGGGCGCGCCCGGCCGGGGGGGGGCTATATGAGCCTGGGCTCGGTATCTTTGGGGGGTTTGTTGGGGGGTGGGGGTTTGGGGGTTTATCTTCAATTGACATTATTGTATTCGGGGGTGGGTTGGTGGTTCTTTTTTTTGGATTTGGGGGCTTGGGCGGGTGGATTCTCTTTTAGGGGGGGTTGTTTTGGGTTGGTTTTTGGCGGGCATATGGGGGTTTTGGTTGGGGCCCAGGGGGGGGGCGATATTTATTGGGGTTGTGGTGGGGTGGGGCGGGGGGGGGCGGGGTTGGCTGGGGGGTTTGGGGGGGGGGTTGTGGGGGGGAGGAGGGGGGGTGTGGGAGTTTTAGGGGGGCGGGGGGGGGTGGGGGTGGGGGGGGGGGGGGTGTTTGGGGGGGGGGTAGGGGGGGGTTTTCGGTGTGTTGGGGTGGTCGGGTGGGGGGGGGGGGGGGGTTTGGGGGTGGGGTGTTTGGAGGGGGCGTTGGGGTTTGGGTCATTGGGGGTGTGGTTGGGGGTCAGGGGGGGTGGTGGTGTGGGGGTTCTGTGGGGGGGGGGTGTTGGGTTGTTGTGTGGCTTGGGGGGGGGGGGCGGTTGGGGGGGTTACGACTATTTTGGGGTAGGGGGGGGCGGGGCGGGGGGCGGGGGGGCGGGGGGGGGGTGGGTGGGGTGCGTGGGGGGGGGGGTCAGTCTGGGGTTGGTGGGGGGCGCGGGGGTGGTGTCGTGGGTGGGTTTGCGGCTGGGGTTTGTGTGGTTGGCCGGGGGGGGGAGTAGGGGGGGGGAGGGGGGGGGGGGGTGGGTTGGGGTTGGGGGGGGGGGGGGGGGGGGGGTGTGGGGGGTGTTGGGGAGGGGGGGGTTGGGATATCATAGAAGAGGTCTTCTTGGATTGAGAATATGATCACAATCAAGATATCCCCCACCCCCAATACCCCCCCTGACGCATACAGTTGTTGGGGGGTGAGTGGGGTGAGTCTGTTGGGTTTGGTTGTGGGTGTAGGTTATGGTGGCGTTGGGGTTGAGAATTTTGGGTTTGGTAGTTTGGGCGGGGGGGGCTGGGTGGGGTGAGGGGTGGTGGGGGGTGGGGGGGGGGTGGGTCTTTGGGGGATAGGATGTGGGGGGGGGGGTGGTTAATTTTGGGGGGGGTAATTTTCTTGTTATTATATGTCGTATGGATTGGGAGGGCTATGTTTGGGGTTTGCGGGTGGGGTCGCCGCGTTTTTTCGGTGGGGTTGGTTTGTGGGGGTGTACGTCTTTGGGGGGTCTTGGTTCGAGAGCCAACACCGTGTGATGTCCATAATTGCGAGAAAACAATGTCGGGGCGGACGCCATAGGGGACGCTCTGTTGATTTTGTTGTGTTTGGGGTTTTGGGTGGGTGTGGGTTTTTGGTGTGTGTGTGGGTTGTGGGTGTTACCATAGTATATGTAGAAAGGATAGAGAAGGGAGACCAGGGTGATGACTTTTGTGTGACTGGGAAGGGATCTGTTGGAGTCTGATTGACTAGGCAAGTAGATGTTTGGATCTTGTTGCGTTAAGTAGATGAGGAGAAGAGACTGTCTCGTGACAGTAAGAGGAAGGGGTGAGGAAAAGTACTAGCGTGAAATGGACATGTGGCTGGCGGCATTTGGAAGTCAGGAGGGGGGTGATCATGTGGTGAGAAGGAGAAGGGAAGTGACTTTTTATTCAAGGCGAGGCCGCTGCTCTTTGTATGGTGATGTGGTGTACTAGTTTAGCTTCTAAGAGCATGAGACGGAAGATGTAGCAGATGACGAGGAGACTTTTGTCTAGAGAGTAGAGGTGAGATGTGTTGGTGAAGGACTTATGAGACCTCGTTGGTGGAAGTTGAGATGGGGTTCGCAAGACATTATTCTTACGGTGGTATGGTGGAGCCTAGCACAGGCATGAGAGGAAGGGAGGATGGTGGGAGGCGCGTAAGCAGGGGGGTGGGGGGCTTGGGGGGGGAATGGGTGGTGTGGGGTGGCGGGGTCGGGGGGTTCGGGCGGGTTTGGCGGCGGGGGGGGAGGGTTGAGGGAGGGGTGGGGGGTGAGCGAAGACAGGATGAGTCGGTGCCTGTGTATGGGGGGTGGGGGCGGGGGGGTGTGTGGGAGGAGAGGGGGGAAGGTGAAGGGACGGGGGAATTGGGGAATGTGGTTTGGGGGATGATGGCGGGGGGGGAGGTGGAGGGGGGCAGCAGATGAGGGGGTGGAAGGGGGATTGTGGGGCTGTGGTGGGGGTGGTGGGGGGGGGTAGGGGGGGGGAGGGGTGGTAAGGGAGCGGGGGGGGGGGGGTTGGGCGGGGGGGGGGGAGGGGGGGGGGGGGGGGAATTGGGTGGGGAAGCCTGGGGGGGTGGGGGTAGGTAGATGTTAGGTGGAGGGGTGTGGGGGTGGGGGGTGGGGGGGGGAAGGGGACCGCTTGCCGTGAAGAAGAATGATTGATGGTAGGACCAGCGCTGTAATAGACGTAGGGAAGGGGTGAGGAGGGGGGAGGTATGGGGGAGGGAGGGGTGATCGTAGGGAGGCGGAGGAACGATTGGGGGTGGGTAATGGTGGGGGTGAAAGTAGTATCGGGGGGGATATATCGTTAAGGTGTGGAGGGGAGGGGTGGGTGACGTTGCGGGGTCTGGGACGAGAGATGGAGGGGGGTCGAGTTGGTGGGGATTAGGGGAAGTCGGGGTGGGTGAAGTGTGGGTTTGTGGATTTGGGTGTTGTGTGTAGAGGTTTTGTGCGCGATGGGGGGGCGGGGTGGGTGGGTGCGGGTAGATTAAGGTGATGGGGGGTGTTGTAGTGTAGTGGGTTGGTTGGGGGTGGTTGAGGTGCCAGGTGTGATAGTACGGGGTGGGGGGGGGGGGGGGGGGGGGGGTGGGGGGGAGGGGAGATATGGGGGGGGGGTGTCAGGGGGGAGTCGACGGGGGGGGGGGGGGGGTGGTGTGAGGGTCATAGGTGGGGATCTAGGGGTGGGGGGTGGTGGGGGGGGGACTTGGAAGTGTATGAGTGTCGCATGGTACCGGGGGATGGGCTGGGGGGGGGGGGGGGGAATAGGTTTTGTGAGTGTAGGTATGTGGGGGACCGGCGGGGTACACACGCGGGGCTACGGTGCCGGGAAGGAGGGGGCGGGTTTGGGGGGCGTGTGGAGTGGGTGACGGGGATTCTGGGGTTGTATGGGTTGGGGTGGGGGGGGTGGGGGGGGGGGGCGGGGGGGGGGGGGACTCTTGTACTGGGAGCAGTGGTGGAATGGAGGGTGTAGTCTGTCGTGGATGATGGGGATGATGTGGTTAAGTGATGCCTGGCTCTCAAGAAATTCATGTTGGGTATATGCGTGGTGGGGCCAGTGGGTGTTAGGGGGATGAACTGTTGGCATTTGGTTCTGTGTGTGTGGGGGCGCAGTCTAGGACGTTTGGTGGTGGGGGGGAATATGGTCTTGATTATGTAGTTTCGGGCGTCGCGTTGGCGTGTGTGGGGGGTGCAGGGGTGGGGGGGGGGGGGTTGGGGGGGGGGTGGGGAGGGGGGGTGGGTGGGGGTGTTTTGGGGGGGGATGATGGTGTGGATTGTGTGTGGGGGGTGTGCGGGGGCGGTGTTGGGGTTGGGGGGTGTTGGGGGGGGTTAGGTGGTGGGAGGGGGAGGGGTGTGGAGTGGGGGGGGGGGGGTATTGTGGGGGTGGGTTGGGAGGGGGGGTTGGGTGGTGGGGGGTTTTTTGGTTTTTTGTTCGGTATGGGTGTTGGGGGTGCGTTGTAGTCTTGGGGGGGGGTGTTGGTTGTGTGGTGGTGGGGGCGTTATGTGTGGGTCGGGTTTTGGGTTGGTGTGTGGTTTTGGGGGTGGTCGGTGGTGTTTTTTAGGGTATGGGGGGTTTTTGTTTGTGGTATGTGTGGTTTTGGGTTTAATTTGAGTGTGTCTCCTTTGGTTATGGTTAGGTGAGGGCGTGTCGGGGTGTGATCGCTGGTGTGGTTATGCGTTGGCATGCCGCGGGTGGAAGCGTGCGGGATGTGGGGTTGTAGATGGTGGTGTTTGGATGTGAGAGTAGGTTGTTGCGGGGTAGAGCGATCGGGATGCTTGCAATGTTGAAAGTGAGCATGAGTGGGATGCATGGCTTTCCGCGGCCGGGGGCCGCGGTGCTGGTGGAGCTCCCGCTTACCTTTCAAGCTGGGGGGTGCCGATACACCGAGGGTCTGTATGGGGGCTCACTGGTTAAAAGGAACAAATAGAGGTCCTCGCGGCCGGCGGGGTGGGGTAGGGGTGGGGATGGGGGTGAAGGGCAGATGTAGGGGGGTGCACGACTACAACGGTGCTTGTGGGTGGGCTTCAGGGGGGTGTGGGTGTTGGGCGCGGCGGTGGTGGGGGGAGGCAGGGAGGGGGGGGGGGTCTGGGGGGGGGGCACGGGGAGGGAGGGGTTTTGGGTGCGGATTGCGGGACACGCAGATCCCAAGATAAGCTTTCGGGGACGGGTGCGGTGGGGTGTGGGGCGGGTGGGGCGAGTTTGGAGTCAATTGTGTAGTCGGGCGCGGGCAATGGGGGTAGGATAAAGTAAAGGCCAGCTTTTTCAAAATGAAACCTGCGATTAGTATCCCGCTAAGATAGACTAAAAAAAAACTGGGCGACGACTCTCGTTGGAATAGTTCTTTCCCTTTTGGGAGAGAAAGGTCGAGAGATACCCAATCTGTAATAGATTCAATCTTGGCAGGATAGAGGAGGGAAGGGGGGGATCCACTGTGGATACCCCGTATTGTCTATCCACGTGACCGAGGAGAACTGTACTTTTGGAATCCAAAATTCGCATTTATTTAGAGAATTTTGCGGTATACAACTTCCTTCTTCTTCATACATTCAAATATCTAGACTTCAGAAGAGATGCCCCTCGTGCTCGTGCTGGTTCTTTGAATAGATCTAAATGGCATCAAATAAAGACAATTTCGATTGTGTCAAGATATGGTTTGACACCCGATTCTGATTAGGTCCATAATCTAATGCAGCGTGGGCGGGGGGGGAGACTGGTGAGGCGGGGGGTGGGGTTAATGTAGTGGGCGGGGGGGCGTGGGGGCTCGAATGGGCGGGCCGGGCTCGCGTGTGCTGCGCGAGGGGGGATCTGGAGGTTTCCTTTACCTCGGGCTTGTCCAGCCACAGACATCATAATACAGTTAGTACGGGCCAGGCATCATTAGTCAGCATGACATAAGCCATATGAGCAAGGTATACTTGAAATTGCATTAATGGTCCATATCAAGTGCCTGGTTTCTATCACGTGACTGAGGAACTGTACTTTTGGAATCCAAAATTCGCATTTAGAGTATTTGGCGTACAACTCTTCATTCTTCAAGAATTCCAATATTAGCTTCAGATGCCCCTCGTGCTCTTGCTTGTTCTTTGAATAGATCAAAATGTCATTAATAAAGACAATTACGAATTTTTCCAGATATGGTTTGCACACCCGGTTCATGAGGTCCATAAACACATCAAGTGCGTTGGTCAAACCAAACGGCATAACTTGGAATTCATAATGTCCATATCGAGTCCTGAAAGCTGTCTTCGGTATGTCTTCTTCACGAACCCTTAACTGATGATAACCCGACCTCAGGTCGATCTTGGAATAGACACTTGACCTTTGAAGTTGATCAAATAAGTCATCAATTCTTGGTAGCGGCACATCCAAAACGTTCCATCTTTCTTCTTGACGAATAGGACCGGAGCTCCCCATGGTGAGGAACTAGGTCTTATAAATCCCTTGTCAGAGAGCTCTTGTAGTTGATCCGCCAATTCTTTCATTTCAGATGGGGCCAATCGATAAGGTGCCCGTGCTACAGGTGCAACACCAGGTACCAAATCGATGTGAAATTCTACTTGTCTGGTGGGTGAAAGACCCGGCAAGTCTTCGGGAAATACTTCGAGAAAATCTTTGACAATCGGTACATTTTCAATTTGCTTCTCCATTGACTTGTCTTCAGTCTTCTTGACGGTAACATGTGCCAAAAAGACGTTCCGTTTAGCAGATACTTCTGGGTTTTGGTACACGAGATGATGTTTAATCGAGTCCCGTGTTCGTTGCCGCTTCCGTCACCCCGAATAATTAAGATTTCGTTCCTACATGGGATATAAACGATCTTCTTAGCACAATCAATAATGGCATGGTATTTCGTTAACCAGTCCATGCCAATTATGACATCAAAACTACCCATCTCTACAGGCATAAGGTTGATGTGGAATGGATGGTTCAGAAAATTCACCGTATTATCCCCGTAATACCGTATTTACCCCAATTATTCTACCGTCAGCTAATTTAACGTCATAACCATGATCTAGTGTAGTGGGGATAATATCTATCAAGGTACTAAATGTAGGAGATATGAAACTTCTATCAGCACCAGTATCAAATAATATGGAGGCACAACGGTTGTTTAGGAGGAACGTACCTGTCACAACGTTGTTATTTGGGTTTGTCCCCGCATGCCCTACCGTATACACCTTCGCTAGAGCATTGGCATTTCTAACCTGATTACCATGGTTGTTGTTTTTGTTCTTCAGCTTCGGACAGTCCGTCTTGAAGTGTCCCCGAAC
>BQNB010129966.1:1757-12431 GCA_026074375.1 Tanacetum coccineum | reverse complement strand
CTTATAGGAGCAAATACAATATAGTAGACCTACATTCAAAACATCTACACACCTCCATCTACTCATAACATAATCCCGGTTACATACCTAACTGTAGACTTTGAGCAAACTAAGTACGACCAAACTGTAGACTTGAGCAAACTAATTATGATCTAATTGCAGACTTTGAGCAAACTAATTAACAAGTGGCCTTTGGTCGTATGGTCTAAAATTCTTACTCCATATATAAATCCAAACCTAACTGGCCCAGCCATACAAAATTAGCAGCCCAGCAGCAACAGTTTCCATGCTATTTGAACCGTAAAACATATCATAGATTCAAGAGAGCGGCTAATATATTAGCTAAGTACAAACCCTGAAGGAATAACAGTCCTACTATACGAGTCCCTTTCAATCTTTCATACTGTAACACCCCCAAAATCACGACAACGCAGCGGAATACCACCTGGGGTGCTACTTCATAGTTCATACACACAAGTTACAGAAAACGACCTCAAAGAGACGTTTAATAAAATATCACATTCTGTTTAAATAAATCAGAGTAAATTTTTGGTCCCAACAATTTATAATTTAACAAGATTACATGAGTTCAAACGTGACTCATTTGTATAATTAAAGAAAACATTTATCGAATGTGAAGAAAACCAAGTCCTTATAGTTTTGATATCCACGCGTCCCGAATGCTCCCACTGCTCAGCTAACAAGATAATAACCTGAGAAAATACATGCAAAAACGTCAACAATAATGTTGGTGAATTCATAGGTTTTTAGCAAAAACCGCATTGAAATAATTCAAATGATATTTCCTTAAGAAAAGTAGCGTTACAACCTTTCAAAGCATTATTTCCAAAAATCCAAATAGTGATTTCAATAATCAAGTAATAATTAGTAATGGACCACAAGCTTTTAGTTCAACCAACATCAATACATCAAGTGTATTTGCCAAATACCATATTTCACATTATCGCCATGAGCCCATGACACCGACGCCTTGACACGGCATATATCTTTTCATATGCTCACAAATTTTGCCCCATACAAGGTACAATTGCCAGATACCTACCTCTCAATACAAAACGTCCTAAACAGGGTGTTCATGTTATCCAACTGATCCATACCCTCAGACGGGGTTGTCAACCCAATAGATCTATTTAATGTACTAGCGCTTCCCCCACTATAGGGCAAATTAACGGTTCAAATTTGGGGACTTTTGGCAATATCTACTCATGCGAATAATCTCATAATCGGGACAAGCATACCCTTCAAGCACTTGTGTCCAATTTAAAACAAGTAATGGTTTCAAAACTCACGGTTTTGTAAATAGATAATCAATGTTCTCAAAACATTTAGTAAGCAATTCAAACTTCAATAATTCCAATGGTAAACCACCATTTATCAAACATGTATCAAAATCATGTAATAAGCAAGCCAAAGCTTTAGTGAAAACAATTCATGTAACGCTTAAGTAGTAAAAAGAAACATTTTACTTAGTAAAACAAGCATGTATTCTCACCCCGAAAATAGTTACGAAAACCATTAAAAGAGCAAAGGTGGGGCTATGAACTCACCGCGTATAGAAGAGACGAGAGCAATCGAGAAATCAAAAACCAACGAGAAGACTCCAAGAAATTATCCAGGACCTACATCATAAGTCGCGACATAATATTATAAAGTATTCCAAGAATTATGTATAGTTATTCAATAACTAGTTTACAAAAATACAAGACATGTGCAACACCGAGTCGGGTCAAAACTAAAGTCTTTTTCTAATCCATATGGATGTATAACCTGTAGACATACTCCATTATGCATCTACTAAGTTTCATATATTAATTTTTTTTTTGTTTCGCTTATGCGTATCTATACGTTTTATGTCTCAACAAAAGACGTAAAACTCTACATTCTGATTTGACTAGTTTTTATGGATCCATATCTCCTAATCCGTAAAAGATATGAACATGAGGTTTTCATCCCTAGAAAGGTCCTTGAGTCTAGTTTACAGAACTTTAAGCCAATCAACCATACCATTTACCAATCCACGGGAAATGGATTTTTACTAACTATAACTCAAAACAGAATGTTAACTGAATTTTTACTGTTTACGGTTTTGGCCATAAATCATATTCTATAATAGCTTTTACATTGAATCCAAAGAGAGGTGAAAGCTTATAATATCTAGTGATTAACCATGTTTTAAAACCTCAACCCACTGTACAAAAACATGGAGCAAAACAAGTTTCCCAACAGCAGCTCCAGATTTGCCCTTCTTATGTAAAAAGGTCATATCTCCCTCATCCGGAATCGATACAAAAGCGTCCAATTCGCCACATGTACCTAAGACCTATATCTATCCAACCATGTCTTTTGTTTACAGACCCTAAGCCAAAATTTTTGATAAAATCCCACGTTTTCCTACTGATCTGGAAACAGTCCCTAATTCTACCCAAAATATTCACTGAATTTCTTGGTTTTTCCGTTTTAGTCATAAATCCTAAACTAAAATAGTAATGAATGTGAGGCCAAGTGCTGGAGCTTCTATAAGATGTCTAGCATTGACCCAAGCTTTAAAACCTAAGCATTTGGTTCAAAAACCCTGACATTAACATGCTTCCTAATCCAATGTCCAGAATTGACCCATGGTCGTATTTTGACCATATCTCCCTCATACGGAGGAATTGGTTGAGCATCCAATTTACCACATGATCCTCTAAGTGTCTATTTTTAAAATATCAAATAATCTCAGTAGGCACAGGCCAAAAATTTTGAGGAAATGGGGCGACAAGCTGCTGTCCCCAAAACAGTCCCTAGACGATCCTTCTAAACCTATTTTATACTCATCCAAACCACCATCAATCATCATGCAAGGCTTCTAATCATCTCCCAAACACATCCCTTACACTATAACATAACTTTTAAATCAAACCAAAGATTCACAAGATCAAAGCATGCATGCTTAAAAAGACCATCATTCAACCACATGTATTAACACTAGAATCAATTAATTGAAGTATGAAAATTTAGGGACACTTACAACACCAAGAATAATAGTAGAAAATCAACACATAAACCCTATGATGGGTATAGGGGCTGCCGAACCCAAGGGAGCAAGAACCCAAACTTTTCCTTGATTTTTATTTAGCCAATCCTTCACAATTGAACCCTAATTGCTTCTTTTATAACAAGAATCCTTAAATCTTACAAATGGAAGATCTTCTAAGAATCAAAGGTTTAAGTAACTTGATGCATGGTTGTTATTATCATTGGGGAACAATTAGGGTTTATAATAGTGTTGATTTAAGGTGAAAAGGAGTAGATTAAATGGGGTTTTGATGATCAATTAAGGGTTTTGGTGGGTTATGTGTCGAACAGGGAAGAAGGAGATGGAAGAAAGAAAAATTTTGTCTGTGTTTTGATTTACTATGTGTGTATGTCGAGCCTTTTATAAAAAAAAGGGTATTGGGTTTGGGTCTTGGGCCTAATTTAACTAATGGGTTAATTAAGTGGTTTAAAACATAAGGGTGTATGGTTTGGGGCCTATGGCCGGTTTAAAGAAAAAAAAAGGAGGAGTGGGTTTCGGCCCGCTTCTTCCTAACTAATAATACTTATTAGTCTCGGGCCCTAAAATCTTTCCTAGTCCGACACTTTTTTTTTCCTAAATTGAAAATTTTAACTCGGTTGCACATGTAAACTTTTAAAAATAATATTTTATATAAAATAAAATATAATTGGCATTCGAGGCCAAAATACGAAGTCGTTGATTTCTCGTTGCTCAAAAACGGTTAAATTTTTAACGCATAGCCCTTTTATTCAAATCCGACGATTTTCTCCAAAATCGACAAAATAATAAAATAGAATATTTTCTAAAATTTAGAAAATAATTATATAAGTCAAAATAAATAATGACCTTAAATTCGGGTTCTTACAAAATGTCTTTATTAGCATCAATATCATATATCCTCTCCTATTTGGATGCATCCTCTTCACCTAAACCTTCTTCATCAGAGGATTCCACTCTTCTAGATAAACCAACTCTGTATAATATTTTGAGCTTGTGAGTTCTTGACCCTCCTTTCTTCTCTAATTCTTGATCTTATTTCAATCTTGCTAACTCCTAGCTTGAGCAGGTCTTTGTGTTATCAGGTCAATACATATACTTTTGAAAGTTGGTACCACATTCATCAATTCCTAAAGTCTTAAGCTTTACTTATCACTTAGTGGTGTGTTAAACTCCTGCGAGCAGTGAATCATTAGGATAGCTTTGATACATTATACAGACAGTAATATGAGCACATGGTATTTCCTTTGGTTTCTTGGCGCCTGGGACCTCACACTGAAATAGTCCTAAGGAACTTGGTTATTGGGTGTTTCCTTGGATTGGGTTTAGTGATGTTACCCTGTCCCTGCTCTGCATCTAGCTAGTAGCATAGTGGCAGACCTTTCACTAACTGTTACTTCATTTTCCTCCTGACAGCCCATATTCTACATTCTCCATTGGAATACTATTCTCTTGGACTTCTTTGCTACTTTATTTCTTTAAGGTTGAGATGTAGATGGTTGACATAATAGTGGGTATGTCGATGGCGGATTAGTTGGCATTCTTATATCATTATTCAACCATGTAGCTGTTATTGTACCACCATTTGTTTGAAATAAAGGGTGTGACTTACTAGGAAAACCCTTTTCCAACCTTCTCATATTCACCAAATTCTTCTTAGTGTAAGAGGGGCAAATATATCATTCTATTGTGTGTTGCCATCCATGTAGCTGAATTATCCAAAACACTTGTACAAATCTTGGATAAATCAAATAAGTCCCATTATCTCCAAGTTCTTCGACCATACTTTCAAATATTTACTTTGTTAGTTAAACTTCTGGTAGTGTAAGAAAAAAGATAATTGCAAAAGCCATAGTGCTACTAAATTCATTCCATGCAGTAGTCTTAACACTTAGGCATTGCAAAATAGTATGAATAAGGAATTTCCATTATGGGGAAAAGAATGCTTTATAAAAAGTAAGCTTTTGTAAAAGTTGTTCATACCCTATTAATGTAAGCTGTTCAAAGATGGTAGCATTAGGTAGACAATCAACACCTTCAGCATCTTCCAATTGAAGATCTCTTCTTACAGTGGATTCGGTTATGATCACTTTCTTCCCATCCACTAGGGCTTGTAATTGTACTTCCCCATTGACAGTTTTCACCTTTATAGTAGCCCAGAACTGTTCAATACACGAAGTATATATAGTGGGATTGATCGTTAGAGCATATATTATAGGATTTGCATTTAAAAAATCCACTATCTGCTCAAACCCTTCACATTCAGTGGGTTTAGACAAAATGCGACCAAATTATGAGTATTAGCAAACTGTAGGGTCGTCATTATGTTGGGGTTTGATGATGAATGATGAAATTAAGTTAGGGTTTGTAATTACAGAGTATTTGATTGAATGAAATCGATTATCTGAATGATTGAAACCCTTAATCCAAGTATTTATGAAATTACCTTTAACAGCATTAACGTTCACTAGCAGTTGTAAGTTATGCCTAGATATCAACAAAAAGGCAGAAAACCAAGCCAAAATGACAAAACTGAGCATGGAATGGAAAAGACTGTGCAAAATCAAGACCAAATGGGCCCTCAATCAATTTCAACAGCCCATTTGTGTGCAATTGACAAAGACTGTGAAGACTTTGAAGGCCCAATCCTAGCCCAGTAAAAGCTTTGTAAGGCTATGTGTGAATTAAATGACCTAAACTTGTTATAGTGGGGTTTATATAGGAAGAGACATTAGGGTTTTAGGGTTAAGATGTGCCCCCATGTGACCAATACACACCAAGAGAGTGTGTGTGTTAGTGGTTCGGCTAGGACAAGCCACAAAGGACCAAATGAGTCAAGTTTTTAGATCAAGGTTCATGTATCTTATTTTTGGTTCAAAATTTACTAGTCAAAGAGGGTAAGAGTGTGTAAGTATCACATGCATGAGGTTATATGGGGAGGTTACACATGAGAGTGACTCCCTCATATGTCACTTTCATGCACATGCATGTAGTTTTAAAAAATAAGATACTTGGAATTAATTTCAAATGCCATGGTTGTTTTGGTCTTGCTTTAGGCGTCTAATATGTAGAGGGGGGAGGGATATGAACGAAATTTTTCACTTAATGAAATGAGATGGACGCTAACTAAAGTTTACACGAAAAGATTTGGGTTTCTGGGATTCCGTTTGGTCAAAAAAGCAAAAAACGCAATTTAAAAGATAAAACCTTAAAATTAATATCGGAAGTAATTAAAAATCACGAAACACTTAGAAAAGTTAAAATATCTCATATAAGGGTTAGCTTGAGACGTGGATTCAGGGTTAGCAAAAAGATGATTACTTTTCTGCTTTGGTCTTTCAGCGCTCCCAAGTATTACTCGGACTCTTCTTGAAATTCAACGGTACCTTCACAATTAGAATGCAACTTTGCTTCAAACGTTTAACTTCGCGGTCCATAATTTCAACTGGTTCTTCAATGAAATTGAGCTTGTCGTCGACGTGGATTTCGTCCAATGGAATAGCAAGCGGTTCGTCGGATAAGCACTTCTTAAGGTTTAAGACGTGAAAAGTACTATGAACACGGCTCAGTTTCTCGGGTAACTCAAGTCAATATGCAACCGTTCCAACTTTTGCGAGAATCTTAAAAGGTCTAATATAATGAGGGTTCGACTTTCCTTGTTTGCCGAAACGTATCACTCCTTTCCAGGGCGATACTTTCAACATAACCTTATCCCTAACTTGAAACTCTAATGGCTTATGTCTCTTATCAGCGTAGCTCCTTTGTCAATTACGTGAAGCTTGTAGACCTTGATTTGGATGATCTTCTCTGTTGTTTCACAAACAATTTCTGGGCCAGTAAGCTGAGCGTCTCCCACCTTAGCCTAACAGATAGGTGACTAACACTTGCGACCATACAACGCCTCAAAAGGTGCAGCTTTAATACTCGTATGATAGTTGTTGTTGTAGGAGAACTCTATCAATGGTAGATGTCTATCTCATCCCTTTCTGAAGTCCATCATACACGCTCGTAGCATGTCTTCTAACATTTGGATGTCCTCTCACTTTGACCATCTGTTTGTGGATGGTAAGCCGTACTCATATCCAGTTGAGTACCTAGGGCTTGTTCAACGATTTCCAGAAATGAGACGTAAACTTACTGTCTTGATCAGAAATAATCAAAACTAGCACTCCATGTCTCGAGACTACTTCCTTCAAGTATCGTCTCATCAACTTCTCCATTGTGTCGGTTTCCTTCATTGGTAAGAAATGGGCAGACTTTGTGAGTCAGTCTACAATTACCCAAATTGTATCTTGACTAGACGTCGTCTTAGGTAACTTAGTAATGAAATCCACAGTAATATTCTCCCATTTCTATGGGTTGAACCAACAAACCGGATGGTTTTTGGTATTCTACTTTAACATTTGCATAAGTGGTATGTGCTTAATTACACATACCATTTTCCACAATAACCAGACTTAAATGACCAAAAACGTACCAAAAATACATTGTATTTGTATGTTTTCTCTTATATTGTGCAGGAAACGGATATCCAACAAAAGGACAAAAAATGAAGCCAAAAACGACAAAACCGAGCACAGAATGGAAAAGCGTGGACAAGCCAAAGTCAAAAAGTCAACCAAGCCAAAGTCAAAAAGTCTACCAAGTCAAAGTCAATCCCCGACAAAGTCAAAGGTCAAAGTCAAAGCCAAAACCGAAGAAATGTTAAATGGGCCCACCCGTACCCATATAATGGGCCGAGTCAGCCCATTTAAACATTATATGAAGACTTATAAGCCCTAAGTTTAAATAAAAGCCCAAATTCCCTTTTAATCCAACCGGCCCAAAATAACATATAAAGGCCCAAACCAATCACTTAACCATCGTTAGCCTTTAACAGTTAAAACTGTTAGTCCCTTAAGGACCTTGTATGTAATAACAACATACACAATGGAGGGTTACTTCTGCCAAGTCCTTAAACTTTCATATCACCACCAAGGACCACCGGTGTAATATAACCATAAACCATGAGGGACTTAAGATGTCAAAACCTCAAAGTTTTACCCTGCTTATAACTAAACCAAATCTCCTGCCCAATTCCCCTGTTCACCTTTCGTCCCCCCCCCCCCCCCCACCTCGGTTACTGTTCACCCCAGTCCAAAAACCTCACTCTCAAACCCTCACCCCACCTCACAAACCTCCCAACATACGCTGGCAATCCTAAACTAGTCAATTGGCTGATGAAATTAAGGGTTGTGATCAAAGGGATTGGGCACCAAGGCAATTCAAGGGCTATGATTGATTTTGAAGACTCTCTCACACAGCTAACACACTCCTTAGACTCTCTCTCAGAAGAAACATAGCAAGAGAAGACTCAAGACTAGGTTTTTAGTATAAATAGGCATAGTATAGCTTATTGTATCCTTTGTCGAATTTTGTTTAAAAGTCAAAAGCTTGTATTCAAAAATTTGTACCAATTTTAATTACTGCATTTTTAATACATTGTCATTTAAATTTCTGTCTTTTAATTTAAGCATTGTAATTTTCCTTTAAGTTAATGAAATTTTAAAGTTTTCCTTTAATTCTTGTCATTTAAATTCCTTGTCTTTTAAATACTTGTTTCTAAGCTCTTGTATAAGCTTTTAAGCCTTTGAAAGCTTATATAAGCTCTTATTTTATTTTCTGTCAAAAAATTCAAAAAAAAATCACAACAATCTGTCAAGAACACAAAGGAGCATGGTAAATCTTGGATGGCCATAGGTTTAGTGCTTCTTGGGAAGCTATAGGATTGGTTATAATCTTTTTAAGAGCTTATTTCATTGCCATAAGCATAGGACCTTTGTAAGTTTCCATTTTTCATATTTTGCTTATTTTACTGTAGCAGTGCTTACCTTTGATTTATGCTTATATGTCTTTTATTTAAGTTTACCTTGATTCTGTCCTTATTTGCCCTTTATACTGTTTATTACTTGTCTGCTTAATTTAGTGCTTAATTGTTGTTTCTTTTTGCTTATTATTGCTTAACTATCTGCTTATTTAACTGCTTATTTGTTGTTGCTTTTTACTTATTTGTGCTCTACATTGTTAGTTGATATTCTGTTTTCAAAACCCTTAGCTTAAATCCTTGCAAATCAGTTTAAAAACTCACTTTGAAAAGTTAAAAGGGTGTTTGGGATAAGGGGTCAAACGGGTCATATTGTGTAAAAAACACTTTGGGTCACTTGGGAATTCTTGTACAGCCTTTTTTTAGTCATTTTTAATATGTTTCAAAGGTTTTTAGTTCCAAAAGTTTGTTTTTGAGTTTTTCTAATTGGTCTTTAAACTGTTGGACCAAAATAGTTTCTAAGAGCTTATTTGATTAAGCCTTCAAACTTATCTTTTTAATGTTTTTTTAGAGTACCTTTTAGTGTCTTAGTTCAAGTAGGATTAAGTTTTCCATTAGTTTTACTTGATTTTATCAAAGCTTTGGTCTCAAATGTATTGAGTCTTTCTTTAAAACAAAAACAGTCTTTTCAAATCAAACTTAGGGTAGTTAAAATGTTTAAGATTTGAAATCTTGAGCATAAGCTCATTTGTTGGTGAGCTCCATCTGTTTTAACTTTTTTTTCATTTTCAGCTTATTTTGTGAGTCCCAAACTAAACAGATCTTTGCAGCCTGCTAAGGGTGATAGCCAACTTATATAAATACAAATTGACTATAGAGAAACACTGACTATGAATACTTATTGTATATGCGGAATCTACACAATAGTATTAAGAAGAATAATGAATACTAAACTTTGATTTCTATTAATTTGCTAATATGATTACAGTTTACTAACTATGAGATATGATTGTATGAGATGAGATATGTGTGTTATCTGTGTATTCTATCTAATGTTATAGAGTTCCTTTTATAGACCAAGGATAAATCCTAACAGGCTTACAAAACGCGTAAAAGATAATACATATCTTTTCTCTACTATATATCATTACTTATCTCTTAAACGGTACTACATTTTTTGTACTAATGATACCAACTATCTGAGCAGTACTTAACACTTTGTACTTTCAGTACTAACTATAACTAGCGGTACTAAGTATATAACTAATGGTACTAAGTTAGGAATGCATAATTCCCAACAATCCTCCCCTAAACATGATTGTTGAACTTGTTTAACTTCATGTTTCGTTAGGTTATTCTTCTTAAGTTCTTGGAGGATGTATCCAAACACTTTATCCAATCTTGATCTTGATCTTTGATTATCTTCAGCTATCCATCTTTATCAGCAACATGTCTTTTCAGCAACACAACAACATCTTTTCAGCAACAATCCAACTAAGTTGGCTTTGTAGTTTTTGGCAAACCACCAGCCATAGACGGATTTGTTATTCCTTTACCAGTAGCCGTTTTCCTTGGGATAGCCAATTCTTTATTGTAAACAACAAGGTGAATTGATTACCTTGTAGTTTTGAGTAAACTATCAACGGATTTGACTTGTCGTTACCAAGAACTGTTTGATCATGGACTAGCCAAATCTTCACCATGAAGCAAGGTGAGTTGAAAACCCTACAATTTTTAGTAAATTGTTAACCATAAATGGATTTGAGAAGTCTTTACCACAAGCCGTTTGCTTATAGACTAGCCAGTTCTTATGCCT
>BQNB010129965.1:0-19022 GCA_026074375.1 Tanacetum coccineum | reverse complement strand
AGTGGGTAAAGAGATTTGTTGTTGTGGTGGAAAACTATTTCACGAGATTTTACAAATCTTTGATTAAAACCGAGAAAAGAATCGTATCTTTCTCGGGATTTTACAAAATCAAGAAGAAACCGTAAATGAATAATTAATTGACGTTTTAAGTATGATTAAGTTGATTGTTGGTTTGATTGGTTATGTTTGTTGTGTTGAGTAATTTTCCTTTTAGTCCGAATTAAAGTCCAAAGTCCTTGTAATGAGTCCATGAAGTTTGTTTTGTCTTGATGTGATGTTTTGATTAAACGGTGATTAGTATATTCCTAAATTCGGTCAAATACCACCTGATGCGCGGATCGATCTTAGGGTATCAAAACATAGGTTTTCAATGGACAAAACGCAGGAGCAAATCTCAACTTGTAGATAAAACTCAAGAGCAAAACGCAGTGACTTTTGACCAAAACGTAGTGAGTATGAGCAAAACGCAACGAATATGATCAAAACGCAACCCTTATTGGTCAAAACGCAACGTATAAAAAATTTGGGCAGAGTTTCTCTTAGTCAAAACACAGTGATGGTCTTCAAAACGCAACCTGTGGAGACAAAACGCAACACACAAAAAATATCAAATCGCAGTGACTTGAGAATCAAAACGCAACGACTTGAGATCAAAACGCAGCGACTTGAGAACCAAAACGCAGCGACTTGAGAACAAAACGCAGCGACTTGAATCAAAACGCAATGTCTCCCAATCAAAACGCAACCAGTACAAATGTCACTTTCAAGTACAGTACTTGTTTGTCTCTATTCTCAAAACGCAACGAGTAACCAAAACGCAACGAAGAGTTTTTCGATTTATGACAAACCGCAACCACGAAAAATCTTCTAACTTTCAACTAAGCCACGAAATAAAGTGTAGAACCTTACTAAGTGATACAAGGGCTTGTTCTAAACACAAAAGTACACAACTTTTACCATTCTAGCCACGAATTAAAGATCAAATATGGTTTTTGCTTGCGTTTTACATTCGAACCAAAACAAAAAAATAAGAACCCACGAATATGGTTTTCCCTAGCCACGAATTTGTACACAATCAAATACTAAACACCCCTTGGCGAGTGATACCACATGTTATCCCACTAGTTTAATCCATTACACAACAATAATCTATACCAATATGCTAGAAAATAAGAAATCTTAGAGAGAGAAAGTAGAGAGAGAAACAAGAAAGGAAGATTAGCTTAGAGAGAGTTTGGAGGATTACAAGTGAAATGAAATGTAACCCACACCCTTCACCAAGTGGTGAAGGGATATTTATACCCTAGCCTTCTAGTTGGCTCATGGGCTTTCTTAACGGGCCGGGCTTGGCTAAACTTGGGCTTTCACCCTTAACATGGACAACATTAGATTACAAACCAAGCCCGATGATACCCGACTAGCCTATTACATAACAAGACCTATTTGACTTAATGAGACCGATAACATTCTTGTTTGACTTAATATAATTAAGGCTAACAAGGCAAATCAACAAGAATCCATACATTTTGAAACTTGAACTTTTGCATTTCTGCCTGCATAGCATCAACCCAGCTTGGATCTTCAAGAGCCTGAGCTACACTTCATTTGCAGAACCAAAACTATAGCAGAAATAGAAACCTTTTGCAGAACCAAAACTAATACTATCTAGTATTCATCACTTTCTAAATTGTCAAGCAATTAACATAACATAAAGTCACTGGAAGTAATAAAGTTGCAAATTAAGTAATCAACAAATTGTGAGACTATTAGCAATTAACAACATAAATAAACAATACCATTGTTAAATCAAATTAGACTATAATATAGTTGAACTACCAACTGAGATACTTTGTATGCTTCTATAATATAGCGAATGATGTTACCTGGTACTGGAATGAATGAACGGTGATCTTTTATATATACTTGCCACTAATACTTTGTATGTGTCTATCTTAGCTCCACGACCTGTAAACACCAAGTAATTTATCAGTGTAGTTTTCCTCCACTAATCAAGACATATGATTATATATTATTTAGGATAGGATGTACGCTTTGTAGAGGAAATCAAAGTACATATTTATACTTCTCATTAGCCGAATGGTTTGGGTAAGTTACGAATATGAAAATACTAAATTGAGGATGATTTTGTGTTGTAATTGCTTGGATGGTTTATATACATAAAACTGCAAGAACACTTCATATACATCTTCTTCATTAATTCCAGTAGGGGCATGCAAAAAACCGCAGGGACACTTCATCTTCTTCAGCCGGTTCGTGTGGGTTTCCCAAACTTTAATACCTCTATAATAAATGGGGTATTTTTCAACAATTAAACACACCATAAAGTTTCGAATTTTAATTATAATTTTGAAAAGAGCTATTTATGGTGTATTTAGTTGGTGAAAAATATTTAATTTTATAGAAACTTTTTCATAAAAAAACTGAAAACCTATATACTCACAAATTTTTGAGAAATTTTTCTAAAACAATAAATACCTTATTTACCAAAATCTTAACTAGAGCTTTGATTTTTTTTACATTTTTTTATATTTTTTTCTTCTATTTTTTTACACTTCTCGCACTTTTTCGATTTTCTAAAAAATATCATCTAAATGTGTTTGTATATTTAAAGGAATTCTTAGGTAATAAAAACACTTCTCATTTCCTAAAAAAATCGAAATAAAGTTAAAAAAAATTCTACAACTAAATGCACTCTTACACTTCTTAACCTTTTAGCTTACACACTTTTTATAAATCTTTTGCACTTTTAATTTTTTTTAAACAAATCATCTATACATGTTTTCTGAATCTTCAACTCTTTTTAGAGACAAAAACTCTTTTTTCTAAAATAAAAAATACAAAATTCAACACACCCAAAGCAGTTGGTTCTTTTATTTATGAATAGTAGGGTGCTCATGCCGTACGACAACAACAAAAATGTAATTAAATGCTTCAACAAGAAACGTTTTTACGGTTGTAACGTGTGTTTGATTTTGTACGTGTTTTACCATAACCAATTATGGGAAAAATGATTTGTGTTGAAAAAGGTGGATTAACATCTATTTTATATAATAAAACAAGTTTTTTACAAGCCTCCTAATGCATGTGCATTAAAAAAAGCTGATGTGGCAGCCTCACGTCGCTTCTTATTTTTGGTATGTACAAGTAGTTTATGGCCTTATACCAAAGCTTCTATGACACTCTAACCTTCACGCACAATTCATAAAAAAACAGCTCTATCACCTTTAATGCTCAACACTAATTTAGGAATGGTTACAATCAAAACAATCACATCTATTTTAAACAAGGAATGGATCACAGAAGTTTATGATGTCAACTCTTCAAATGAGAAAGAATAAAGGTAATTTTAATGCTAATTTTTTTACACGATTTTGTTACAATTAATTTAATTATATGATTGTTATTTGTTAGAATTGTGTAAAAAGTAGATCTGATTATTTTTGAATTAAAAGAACCTATGTATTGCGTTTTAAAATATTAAAAACCCTAAAAAATTATTTTGGAAATACAATTTGAATTCTGTGATTTAAAAATCCCACGTCAAAGCTGAAATTGTTATTAGGCCGGTACAATAAATTTTGGAAATACAATTTGAATTCTGTGACTCGCGGCACATTGGTTATTAGGCGGGTACAATAAATTTTCTTATATGATAAAGGAAGAAAACTAAAATTGTAACTATAGAGGGGCTATATGCGATTTTATTTTTCACACTCATAATTCGTTTAGTCCCGCATATGTGTCGGTTTGACTGTTTGAGCATCTTTTTACCTGAGCCAAAATCAGTTGTACCTTTAATGGATTAATAATGCACCTGACTTTGTTAGTCTATTCTAATCTTAAGATGTTTCAGTAGCTTAACGAGATTTTCGTGAAGGATTGAAAAAGATCTGAGCTCTATTTATGTTATAAGTGTTGAGTTTTATAATCTAATTAACCATATTAATTATTATCACGAGTACGCAGCGGAATAAATGATCACGTGTAGAACACAATAATTAACAAGATAGAAAACATATACCTTTTAGCACGAAACGATACACTGTTTAAAGGTAACCGTAAACACACTACCGTTTTCTTTCTTAGCGTGTGTATATTACATACGCTGTATCCTCTAGAATCATGAAAGTATGTATTAGTCGATAGCTTCCACACTTAGTCGGTCTTATGCATTCGACGTGGTATGCTAGTTCTCAGTAGTGTGTATTATCAATATACGTTCTTCTTCGTCTCTTGATCTATCACTTACGAACAATGAATCACCAGATATAGGAGACAATCGATTTAAACTTAAGCAAAATGGGTGTCAGGTATGTTTGTTTGGTTTGTGAAGATACAACCTAAAGTTCCAGAAAACTTGATCCGGTCATACAAACAGTAGGCCATACGAGAAACTGTCGATCCTTTAGAGCGTTTAGTTTTTTAGTTATATCAATACATAAAAAAAAAACTGTAAAAACCATATTTATAGACATTGATCTTCTTAATCCTAGTGGGATTACTTCTCTCTTGCCTACTAAGGGATACAAAATAATAAGCACACACAAACAAAGAATAAAATAATACATCAACATTAAAATTAAAAAAATAAAAAAAAAAAAAAAACAAAAAAAATAAAAAAAAAATAAAAAAAAAAAAAAATAACAACCATTTAAACTTCGGTTTATAATATCCTTAGTCCCTCACGTTTTAACAGCCATTAAAGTTTGTAACTATTGTATTTAATAACGTTCTAAACCATTATAACGTTTAACTAATTATTTAATACTCGTTATCTTTTTAACGATCGTTTGTTATACATTAATATAATGACATAAATATATTTTCTACGTATTTAACATATAAACGTGTTGGTCCCCTTAGGTCGAAATATTTGGACATATATTAATTTCTGATGTATATGGTCAATATTCCAAACTGCTTCCACTTGGGGAATGTATGAATAGTGATTAAGAGTTAAACCTTTGGTAAGCGTCTAGCAAACACGCTAATGCTTCACAAAAACATTAGAGTGTGGTTTCACAGGGGATGAACAAATGATTTATGAATTAAATCCCTTTGTTTATGATATCGTTGTTAAATGTGTGTTTGTGGATCAATGTCATTCCATTATTTAACCGATTCTGTTTCTTCAATATATGAAGTTAATCATGTTTGCTGAAAATCAATGAGACATATCTATGAGTTTTCAGGTCGGCCATACACACATCTGATTATTTTATGAGGGGCCCAATCAGTATCTTCTTCAACAATTTGGAAGGAACTAATTCTATATTGACGACACGTGTCAGTCGCAGATCTTGATGGCATTTAAACCATTATGACATAGCCATTATTAGTTACCTTATTCAGGATGCAACTTTATAAATATATCAAGAAGGAAATCACCATAGTAAAATTCATTGCCACTCTCAAGTCTAAGGATTATGTAATAAAATCACGTAACAAGATTTCACTTGATGACGCGATCCATAAAGTGATATTCTTGTCGGGGGGTAATCAATATTCATCTTTATGATTATCTGTGGAGTTGGTGGACTTATCCTCAATATCTCCAATATCACATATCATCAGAATTGCCTAAGTTTAACAATATTCCTATTGTATAACGGACAACGGATTAATTTTAGAATAATACATTTATTCATTCATGGATTTAAAATGCAAAAATAGGATCATTATTTTATAATTATAAAAATAACTAATGTACCAACGTATCATTATCACTAAAATAAATTTGTTTTAGATTGCCTTATACAAATACATACATCACAGATCTACATGAAAATACTAGGTTCAGGACGAAGCCCCATGCCCCTGGCATGTTGAGTAAGCTTCCTATTTGATAAAGCCTTGTGTTACAAAGGATCAAACTAGATTGTTATTCTGTGTGAACATTATGTATTCCTTATTTTCGCACCAGTGCAACACACGCGCGAAACTTAATGATATCGTCTTTGATAGTGTTGCGCGGCCCTTTCTGAACTCCCGCGTTTCATTAGCATAATGAACTGGCAGCTGAAATTGCCGCTAGTGTACTTATTTAAGGTTCATTGATCAGTTGGTACAAATACCTAGCCCTGAGTTAAATTTCCTAATCCAAACTGCTTCCATGGCAGCTTCTGACGTGAGCGTATGTATTCAGATGGCTGTAGCAGACATTGCAGTGGTACTTTGCTTGGAGGCTTCTTACAATCCATCTGCGCCTACATTCAAAACGAAAAACATTATCCCTGTTCTTGAGAATTAGTGTTCATCTTATCAGTCTCGAATCCCAGCACCGCTATTGCAATTCAACTCTAAGTTATGTGCTAGGATTTCCACCATAAACCAAAAACATATCTTTAGTATTTCTTAAATACTTAAGAATATTTTTCACAGCAGTCCAGTGAGGTTCACCTGGATTCTGTTGAAATAGGCTTGTTATATTTTGCGCGAACGCAACATCAGGTCTAGTGCACTTTACCGCAACATGATTGGACCCTTCTAGCGAAGCATAAGGTACATTTTCATGCGTTTTTACCTCTTTAGGTCGTTTGAGCACCCTTGTGATTTGTTCATTGTGTAAGTCTTTCTTTGCTTGGGGATTTGACCACGTTTGGAATTATCCATTTTTGTATTCTTTTTAAGATTCTTTCCATGTATGCATTTGACAAAGTCTGATTAATCGCTTGATCTATATTTATAGATTTTGATTCAAGAATAAATGCGCTTCCAATCCTTCATGGCGAAACACTTTCAAGATATTCCTTACTCTTGTGTAGAAACTTGGAATGTGATTTCCCATGTGGATTATGTCATCTACATACCATGAGATGAGATATGTTACATTATACTTCCCACTACGCCTTTTGATATACACATGGCTATCAAGATTTGAGACAAAATCTAAACGTTGTGGATTTCCTCATTAAATATTTTATTCCTGCTTCTTTGTATCGCTTGCTTAAGTCTCATAATGGATCTTTTGAAGCTTGCTACTTTCCTAGGATGATCAGGATCAACATAAATCCTTCACGGTGGCACCATATAGATGTCTTCATCAGGTAAAACCATTTAAGAAGGCTGTTTTAACATCCATTTTCCATATTCTTAAATATGTATGCTGCTATAGGATATGAGAAATTCTAATTGCCTCTAATGTCAGCGGGCAGGCTGAGACGTTTCTTGAATATCAACCCCGTAGAGTTGGGGGAATGTAGTAACCTTTTGCGACAAGACCTGGCTTTATAGACGGTATCAATACCATTCATGTCAGTCCTTATTCTTAAAAAGCCTCTGCTCTCATCGGTTTTACATCAGGTGGAAGATCGGACAGGGCCAATACTCCATAATTGTCCATCATGGATTGTATTTCCGCAGTCATTTAGCCTCAACTAACTTATTACGGACTCCAAATCCTAAACATTGCGGCTTTATAGCGAGCGGTTCATTAAGATCTCCTGGGAATGATGCTCCTCCACCATCTACATTGAGAAACATAAGCGGTTTGAGCTCGATGTGGCCTTTCGGACCTTCGAATCAGATCGACTCTCCTTTTGTGGTTGGTCAAAAACCTCCATCCTTGCGGAATGTTGCTTGTGATTTTAAAGGTGTTGTATCTCTTCTTCTGACATTTCTCCAAGATACTACGCACTCCCACTGATTTCTTGACGTATGGTGACGCTTCTTCAAAGAATTCAGCTACCTTGGCAACAACAATTTTGTTTTCATGGTGGGAAGTAGAAGATAGTAACCCATCGTTTCTTTTGGGTTCCTACTGAAGATTCGCTTAGAACAGATCTTTGTTCGAGTTTGTCAGGCGTATACTCTCTTCACAAGAGCCTCACATTCATGACCTTTAAGTAAGACAAGTTTGGATACTTTGTCCCATACACTGTTGTACTTATGTGTGTTTTGTGTCAGATACCTTCTTAGTTGGACCCATATTGAGAATGCGTGTTGCAGACTCTAGGCATAATCCAATGGTCAAAGCAGAGTTGTATGATTCATCATAGATCGCACCATATCTAGTAAAGTGTATGGTTTCTCCTCTAAGACACTCCTTATGTTGTGGTGTGTATGGAGGATGTAAGCTGTTGAACATATTCCATTAGCTTTTAGATAATCTTTAATCTCTGGGCTTATGTATTCGCCTAACCCCGATCTGATCGTATTGCCTTTATGGTCTTCCCGGTCGTTGAATTTTCACTTACTTTTTTAAACACTTGTGTCGGTTTCACAAAGACCCTCGTGTTTATGTTAAGAAGTTAAACATAACCATATCGTCTGTAATCATCTGTGAAGTAATAAGTAGCTTAGCCCACCTTGTCTTGACAATGTATAAGTGGACACCTACATCAGTATGTATTAATCCATAGAAGATCTTTTGTTTCGTCGTTACTATGAGGGGAAACGGTTTCTTTGTCATCTTGCCAGATAAAACAAGATTAGCATTTATCAAAAGATGGCTTCATCCGTGACTTTTAACAGCCCATCTTGTTGTAGTGTTTGAATACGTTCTTGTTTGATATGAGCCAAGACTACAGTGCCATAGATTTGTGGAGTCAAAGTTATGCTTGACTCTGTTTATTGCTAACATTTTATAATAGAATAACATTTGTACTAATGTTCATGCATATCAATTTCATAAATTACCATTAGAGGATACACATTAAAATAACGAATATCATTTTTGAAACTGAATATTCCACAATCCGCTAAAACAATTGAACAAAAATAAAAATTAACCATTTGTCAACCATAACGAGTGAATCTAAAACTACCCTCTAGTTATAGTAGGTGCTTAATGTGACAAATTGTCAAATCAAAATCACAAGGCCATTAGTTAAAACTAAGCCAAAACTTCATTGATTTTACTTGTGAACGAACACATTGCCACGTACAAGTAAAGACCTCCTTGTTTCAGCTTCCTTTCAATCCTAAATCCCTGTTTTGCTAATCATATGTAGGTGCCACAACAGTGTCATACACCAGGAGTTATTATTAGGAAAAGAAATATTTATTGTCAAGATTACGGAAGAAATGGCAGAGCCAAACTTGCTTCCTCTTCTTCTGCAACTCAGCAGATACACTGGACAGTTCCTTTCCTTGTCCTACCTCCTTACAGTGGTGGCTGGATCGCTCCTTAGATGGGCGCTCTCGTAGCAGTAGACTTAGGGGTTGTTGGCTTAGGGATATAAAACCTTCTTATCCTTTTCCCTTGCCATTAACCTTCATATCTTTGCGCTTTTGCATAAGCGATATTTTTTATTGGTCACTGTCTGGATTTTACCCACTTATAATCTCATTACTCTGTGGTGTTTCAGCCTTCTTAGGTAAACCCTTCTCTACTCAATAAGCATAGCATGAATTTGTGTCACCAATTGTCCTTCCATGTTATGCATATTGTAATTTTCTTACAAAATTTACCCATCCAAAATCTTTAGTAAGGCCATTAAGGGTAAGCTCTCGGAGATTCCTTGTGGTAGCATGTAACCAAGAGTCGTTCAAGTTGCCTCCACTATATCCTTTCAGTGTCTTAAGAGACTAGTCGCAATGACTTTACCCCTCCTCTTGTTTGCTGAAGGCATGAAGATTGGTTTAAGTCATAACTTCTCACTCCATCTTGTTTCTCAAACATAGTATCTAAGCTCCTGAACCAGTCATAGGATAGTGCTAATTCAAATTGTCTATGTAGTTCAGTGGTCATACTCTCCAAGTCATAAGACAGAATGCAATCTCAGTATGAGATATATAGAGTTGTCCAATGAGCCCAATGTTAGGTTCAGCACCAGCCAGGAGCAGGAGGTAGAAGGTGTTCATATGACATGCATTTTCTTCTCGACTCTCATGGACTAGACTTAAGTCGTGCAAACCAGTCCATTGAAGTTATTACCAGAAAGTTTTTCTGTTTTTCATACTTCGACACTGAACAGTCGAATGGTTTATGTTTTGAACAGGTAGTGCATCACAAAAAACATAAAAGTTCTCAAGAATTAATATTTTCTGATCATACTCTGAAGAAAATTAATTAACCCATTGTTTTAATTAAATTAAAACAATTAATTTCCTGAGGGTTTAGGACCCAACTTGACATACCCTTTGTGCCATCTGTGGATTTTCTAGGATGGTGTATTCAAAAGGTATTCAACGATTGATAATTCTACAACTTATTGCTTTCCTATAAACCTATATGGGGACTTACTTTTATTACAATAATATTATATCCGTAAGCAGTGTTTCATCACTCGTATGCCGCGTGTTAACGGTTCTATCACCACTCAACAACCGCTATGTCGTTTTTTTTATTTGCCAATAAAAACTGTAATTATGTAAACAATCACCGTCTCACAGAAAAGCGTATATATGTTAGCTTGGTGATTGCAATTTTATCACACGTTCACGCATAGGTAAAGTGCAATAAGAGACAAGTGTTTTTACAAATTGGATGGCAAACAACTTAGTTGAAAAAAGGGTACTTCATTTGACGTGTCAAATATGTACGAAGAAGCATGCATACATCTTCGTATCATTAATTTTAATAAAAACTTTTACTCAATTAAGTTATTATTACGGTATCACCTATTATCCTTGTATCTTTATACACTAAATATTGATACCTTAAAATTGAGATTCAACGGTGATTAAAATGTAAAGATTTTCTTTCTTTATCGCGGGAAAAGATTAAAGATGATTAAAAATCATTCAAACCTTGACCATTCGCGATTTCTACATAGTATACATGTAAGGTGAACTACAAACATCGTAGTCAGGTATTATAGGGTATTGGATCTACAAGACGTAGTGCGATGAGTCTCCCGACCTTATCACTTGCAACTATATAGTACTTTTGCCAATTTTCGTCATTGAAAAAATTAAACTTTATTTAAATCACATTATGAACTATAAAATTGCTAGTCTAATCTATGGAAGATTTTACACCGGTGTAAGCAGGATCCATTTTTGACTTTTTGCAAATATATAGTCCATGATAAAATCTTATTTCGTTATATTCATTAGCCCATGTTTATTTTTGTTTTCAGAAAAAACTCTTTATTTTCTCACAAGTCAGAACTTAAATAAAAAACCATTTAAACAATCAGTACTAACTAAATAATATTTATTTAAACACATTACATATGTAAATGGCATGTCAAAACTTAAATTGATCTAATTACTTAATAATAAAACATGCATTTTTATTACTATAAGGCTTCCTTCGTCCTATAAACTCGGCCCATACATCGAACAAATCGATTGCGTACGCTTTAGAAATCAATACCACATAGACATAAAACTTTTTAACTAAATTTAGGCCCCATCTGATTCACTAATAAGGGTCTTCCTCGTAATTCATGAATCAAGATCTTCCATAAGATAATATTTAAAATCTTGTGTTTTTAATCATATTTAAATAATCTTTTTAACAATTAACTAAGATTATAATATCTATTATCAACTCCATGATAAATTTGCGATTTTATCATGGATCCTTATTAAACAATTAACAAAAACTTAAAGACATCAATTAAACAATTAATATATTAAGTTTGATATAGAAATTGATTACAACATAATACTGCGTATAATTAATTTTATTAGCCTTCAGATCAAATCTTTTTTTAACAAAAAATCGCCACCGGGGCAATTTAAAAATAATACGAAACCCTAATTTGTCAATTTAATTTCCTTGTTAATTAAAGATTCGCTAACACGATGGGCTCGTGATTGCGTCTGTTGGTTTTATAATCTAATTAAACCATATTATATATTTTCACGACGGTACGCAGCGTTATATAATGATTTTGTTCCTCACTGATGTAGAACACAATAATAACAAGATAGATGTAGAACATGCTACCTTTTAGGCCAGAAAGACGATATACCGTTTAAAGGTAACTCTGAAACACCGTCTTGCTTATAGCGTGTGTATATACAACGCTGTAAACCACTAGAATCAAGGCCTGATTCCTCTAAGCTTCCACACGCACTATACGAGTCGTTAGTCAAAACGAACGAGGTATAGCTATGTACTAGTAGTGTAAAATCAAACGATCTGCTTCGTCTCTTGAATCTATCAACTTACGAAAATAATGTCACCAAAAGGTGAACAACCGAATGTATCTAAAAGAGAAAAAAGGGTGTCCGTATGTTTGTTTTGATTTGTGAAGACACAAGCCAATGATTCCAAGAAAATTGAATCCGGTCAACAAAGTAGGCAAGAACAGACGATCCTTTAGGTTTACTTTTTTAAGTTATATCGTAATCATAAAAACTAAAACCATATTATAGGACTTGATATTTTCTAATCCTTGTGGGAGACTTCTTCTTGGCCTACTCAAGGAATTCAAAATAAAAAAAACCAACCCTTTAAACTTTGGTTTATAAATAATTAGTCACTCACGTTTAACCATTAAACGTTTAACTAATTATTTAATACTCGTTACTTTTAACGATCGTTTGTTATACATTTAATATATTACATTAATATATTTTCTTGTCATATAACGTATTAACGTTGTGCGTCCCCTTAGGCTCGAAATATTTACGGAATATATTAATTATATATGGTGTCGTCCAACAATAAGTCATCGAGGTTGTCCACGTAACAAGGCTAAATCGTATATTATTATAAATATACACAATTGTCGACTAATACGCAGTCGTTTTGACAATGGGCCCGGTGCTACAGTAACGAGCTCCTAAATCTAGCCCAAAAAAATCCAGCAAAGCTAACCTAAATCCCTTCTCCATCGCAATCAATCATCAGCACAAAACAAGAAACCTTAAACGAAATATTTCAAGATCTCGTATTGTCGTGTTCATTCTTCAACAAAATCTTTCAAACATTTGAATACGAGTGTCTTCACGGATCTTAAAAAAATACAACAACAACGCAAAGCATAACAAGAAACGATCTCAGTTCATTTCCTTTTCGTGTGATATAATAACATTTCAGACCTAAAAGATCATGAACACGATTGGAAAAAGTCATCACTGATCTTTTTGAAGCAAAGACACTTCTTTTAATTTTCAAAACTTTCAATGAAAGATCAATAAAAAACGTTGTCAAAGTTCATTTTTTTGGTCGTTTCAACAAATCTGAAAATCAACAAAAGAAAAAAACCTACCTGGGTGCATTTTACAATAGATCTTGATGTCGAGAGAGTTGTGTTACAAGATAAAACCAATTACAAGAGGTTTGACATTTTTTTGTGTCTGTGGTATGATTCGTGTTCACAACTAAAGAAATAATAGACATTAAAGATAAGAGTATGGTGTTTTTGAATCTAGGTGTATTTTCATAGATTCTGTGTAGTCCGAGATTTTTCATAGAAAGAAGAAATGTGTAAGTTGGCTTGGTTTGAGAACATAATAGTTGACTTAGTGGCTGCATTTGTAGACGTGTGAAATACAGAAAGAAAAAGATGCGTATCATTTTCTTCAGGGTTTGAGTAAAAGTTGTTGTGAGGTCATTTGTTTTTATTATATAGGTATTATTTAGCGTCATGTGTTTGGGTTTATTTTTGGGCTGTACACTTAATCAAGGGCCGGTTATGCTTATTAATTATAATTATAATTATAAATATACCCAATAGGTGACTGATCCACTGTCGTTTTGACAGTTGGGTCACCTGCTTACAGATAATGGCTCGCTTCATTTGGTCGTCCCGATTTTGGTTTTTTTTTTTTTAATTTGTATCGCACCTATATCAATAGAGTGAAAAAAAAAATATTACAAAGTTTCGATTTATCAGATAAAAAATACCCGTGATGTAGCATCTTCGATATCTAATAACTGTTAAAATAATCGATTTAGTCACTCAAACGTACAAAACTATTTATATTAAAAAAAAACCCTATATAGCAAAAAAAAACTAACACTTTAAACATGAGGTCCCAACACATTAAACCATATAAAAAAAATTATTTACTAATATTCCATTTGTCGTCAAATTAGCCTAAAATTCCGCATAAAATCTGCCAAAGTAAAAAAAAAAATTGAAAAAAAAAAACTAACCCAAAAAATTAGCCTGAAATTGGCCCAAGTGTAAAAATAAAAAATACTAAACGGTCCCTCAAACTTTTAATACTTTTACGATTTTCTTACACAAAAAATTCCGTATAAAAAATTACAAAAAAAAACACGTCATAAGTTTTTATTGTTAGCAGACGTTTTTACATTCATCGGCCCAAAAATATAAAATGATTTCGAACCATCTTTTTTCCAAAGTAAAAATTATTCGGGAAAAAATTATACCCGTCCCAACGCAAATAAAAAATTCACGAATCGTACAAAAAATGAAAATAGCCAAAAAAAAAAAACCAATAAAATAATAGCTAAAGATCTGGCACCAAAGTAAAAAAAAATAACAAAACGACCATCACTTTTAGATATTTTTCGATTTTCTTACTCATAAAATTTCCGTAAAAAAATAATTTTTCACACTCATAATTCGTTTAGTCCCGCATATGTGTCGGTTTGACTGTTTGAGCATCTTTTTACCTGAACTTTTCATTAATAGGGGTGCATTGAGATTGCAAATGAGCCAAAATCAGTTGTACCTTTAATGGATTAATAATGCACCTGACTTTGTTAGTCTATTCTAATCTTAAGATGTTTCTGTAGCTTAACGAGATTTTCGTGAAGGATTAAAAAAGATCTGAGCTCTATTTATGTTATAAGTTCATGAGGTTGTCCACGTAACAAGGCTAAATCGTATATATTTAGTATAACCCATTGTAGTGTTTAACTTCTCTCATGTAAACTTTAATGATTCCATCTTGGAAATTTAATTAATATTAGTTATCATTGTATCTTTGCAGGACAAATAAAGTAGAAATTGAACCTTCATTGGGTTCTTGAGCTGAACCAGGTAGACTATTTTGACGTGGATTTAATTGATACCGAAGAGGCATGGAGCATGGTTTACAATGACCAGTAGCTTCTCTTTGAGTACCTACATGATATACTGTCGAGTAGTTTTTGTTTGAGTACCTATATGAATTTACTTTGTATGTTGAAGCTATATTTTCATCGCAAATACCAATTTTAAATCTTCCTTGCTGTCATCAAAATAGTGTATTGATGATGTACGTGACCAGGATAGAAATTTTCCTGCATCATTTCCTAATCTAAAGAAGTTCGAGGTTACCACAAAAGTTGACACCTTCACCTTAAATGTGCTCATCTGCATCCTATTATCTGGAGTCTCTCAATTTAATCATCTAAAAAGGTTGTTTTGTTAGTCATAAATACTACAATAATTTCTTTTTCTATCATGATATTTGTTGATACAAAAGTTAGGCCGGGTCTTGTTTAGCCCGAATAAGCGGCTATTTGAGTATGTAATGCCTTATTCTTGTATCAAGTGAACTTGTTTGAAGGACCATGCACAAGGAATAAAACACCGTTAATCTTATCGTGGGAGCGGATCCCACGATTAGACTCCAGCGTGAGAGTAAGTATATAGCTTTTGGGGAGTAATCGAATGTAATTAGGGTTTTTGCGAGATACCTGTATTGATGACAATTGCCTTTCTTTTATAGGCTAAATAATCCTTAGGGTTTTCATAACTTTCGGCCCAAGACACGGTCGATATCGTAAGGATTCGGAATTATCCTAACTGAATTAAATAAGAAAATCATATCTCTTATTTAATTAGGTTATCCTTTTTTAAAGATAACTTGTGAAGATACAGCGGCCACGAACAGCGTGCCAGGAGGCCGTGACCGTGATGCGTGGGCCGGAGGCCCATTATCAGCTACCAAGCCCATAATAGTATGAGTGGGCCGAGCCGGTCCATACTATACGTCATCAGTGGCAATATGGAATTATGGATGTCTTAGGCGGGGTGGGTAGGTCAAAAACGGCTCATGTGGAGATAGCTTATTTCTTAGTTTACGGGTTAAAAGGGGCTGGGTTCACATTCAAGCAGTTTCTTGTCCTTTTTTATTTCTTTTTTTTGGGTAAAGTTGTCCTCTTTTAAATAAATACCAAATCCAATGTGATTGTTATTGTTACAAAACAATATTATTACAATAATCATCTACATATTTGAATAAAAGAATTTACAAGGTTATTATTGTTATAAAAACCAGTGTGATTGTTATTGTTACAAAACAATATTATTTACCCTGTGTTACCCATTCCCCATTTAGCTCAAGTAATTTCTATGTCATGTAAATGGTTTGTAATGTCATCATTCGAATCCTTAATAATTTAATCATTCTTAATTGTGAAAAATTAGAGTCCTTATTGTGTAAGAAGCCTAGAAGAATTCCGACTTGTAGGAAGCTCTTTGTTTAAATATATATTGCGGTCGTAGTATCTAGATGAAGAAACAACACTCATATTAGTTTGGTTCATAAATGCTTCACTAATATTCTAAAAACTGCATTAAACCGGTTAGGGAGCTCACAAATGGGTTAAGTGTGGAAGGGAGGCTAGTGAGTCCCATGCTTCCCATGAAATCATTATTTCGTAGATCCTTAACAAACTGAAATTTTATAATTAGTTCAAAAGAAAATTAATAATATGTAACTGGTAAATATTGATTTGAGATCAAAGATCAAAGATCAAAGATGGATACATTGAGGTGAGAACAAAAGCAGATGGGAACATTGGAATATTGTTCGTGAAAGGATTATTGCTGACATTTCTGTAATTCATAAAAAAGTGGTAAGCAATTTTGGCTTATGGTAGTTTTATTATCTCGCTAAATAGCGCATATCTTACAATTCCATAAGATGAGTCAGCATAGCGATGCTCGGTGGAAGTGGTCCTTGAAATATTCCTACAGATAGATCCCTGCAGGATATAAATTATTTTAATTTATTATCTACGCATTGTCCATGTTTTTATAAACCAAGAATAATAATAAAAAACTACAGCTTAGTTATGACCACTGTTCCATTGGATTGGATGCACTTCACCCCATGCCAGTTTTGTGGGAGACACAGGCTACCTGTCCAACTTTCTAATACCTCATTATCCTTATTGTTCACCAATAGCTCGTTCTTTATGTTCATAACCAACATGTCATTCTTTATGGTCATTAGGACCTAATCTAAAGAAGCTAGTTAAGTTTAATAAATTTACCATTCCCTTGATTAGTAGCTTGAAGCAATGGGTACACTTGCAAAATTTCATAACCATTGCAAATTGGACCAAACTGAGACCCGTTAGCTTTTAATATAATTAAATTGAGAAATTTGGTTGTAGTGAAGTACATGGCAGTAGCATTGTAGTTGGAACCATCTGAATGGGTTCGAGCTGTTTGTAGCACTTTGTCCTTTAATACCTTGATATCTTCTGTTGGTGTTGTTAACCGATTAACACATTTCATACGAATGTTAACTACAACTAAGCAAAGATTAAAAAAAAGCTAACCTGGAAGTTACACAGTACCGTTCACCTTATTTGCATGTGGTTGAGAAAATCAGACAGCCTGTGGACATTTTAGATATCAATAAGGTAAAACAAAAAAAAACCTGTGACGTTGACAAAAAAAATCAGAAAATGGAAACGGTAAACTTTGAGAACCTAATATCTTTAGCGATCACAGTCTGTCCATCTTCAGCCCCAAGATGACACAAAACCATTTCTTCTAGATGACCATCACGATACGCATGTTGTTGATATAATGAGAACAAATACCCATATGTAATAATTGTATACCTGATCAATCTCATTAGCAAACACAATATAGCAAGAAAATGAGATCCTCTTACTTTATAGCTTTCATTGAATAATAAGTTTCTACCATTGAGAGGAATGAGCAAAAAATGTGGCAGAGTATTTTACTTTAAGGGGTTGTTTGGTTACCTATGCAATCTCAAAGCCACGACCCTCCCCCAAAAGGATATTCTTAGTTGGAACACGTACATTCTCAAATGAAATCTCAGCATGTCCATGAGGCGCATCTTCAAACCCAAATACAGTGAGAGGTCTAACTATTATCACACCGGGAGTATTTATATCAACCAGAATCATGATTGATGCCTATGAATTGGTGCATTGAATTCGGTTTTCCCCTGCATTTGGTAACATAAAATGGATTTTCCTGTTCAGAACTTACACGAAGTCATCAGATTCTCAAAACTAATTTAGTTACCAAATTCGAACAATCAAACAGAATAGATTTTTGATAATTAAAACATGAACTCTAGAGGTACTGTGTTTGATGTATAAAAGTTAAATATCATTTATTTGAAGAGAAAGTAGCAGGCGGAACAAACTAACCATAAGTATAAGCAGTTCGCATCTAGGATTCATGGCTCCACTTGTCCACCATTTCTTTCCGTTTATAACATATGTGTCACCATCTTTGTTCAGATTTTAACTTCACTACATAATATAAGAGAGGATTTGTGATCAGTATATTCTGTTCACAATTAATGTAACAACCGGCAATTTTTAGAATTTTAAATGACTATTTTACCCTTTGACTTTTCGGGTTCGACTTGACTTTTTGACTTTTGATCTTTTATTGTCACATAAAAACGATTACCGCATAACCGGTAGTTTTTCGAAACATATTTAAATAATAAATCATATTTATCTTACATTATATATAACAGGATACATAAATGCCACCTCATGCCACATAATCACCAAAGAATGCTACCTCACCCACAATTTAATCCATGTCACCATATTTTAAAGACACCTAAGCATTTTAATCCACATAGGTAGCCAAGAAAGCCACCTAAGCATTTGTTTAAGCCACCTACACATTTAAATCTGGCCGAATTAATCTACAAAAAAATTTGGTGCTTGTGAGATTCGAACTAGGGTCTTGGCACCCACAAGTTTTTTATCTACCATTAGACCACAATGATAGTTGTGTTAAGTTTCTGAAAAACAATATTGTATGGTATGTAACACCTACAATTAAGGATATGGTTTAATGAAGGTCAAAGGTATTTAAAAAATTATGTTACATAGTGATTCACCAAATCAGAGAGACCAATTCAAATTAGAAAACGCATGCGGTATTAAATTCAAAGACCAATTG
>BQNB010129964.1:0-19022 GCA_026074375.1 Tanacetum coccineum | reverse complement strand
ATATTTAGGATCATATGAACATTATAAGAGTGTAGGAGCAGAAGTAGAATATCTAGAACCTGGGTTTGAGCTTCAAGGAGCAAAACTGGTGGAAATGGGTCATTTCGGGTAGTATTTCCACTCGTACGCCTTGTATCTTATTCTTGGGGCTTCAAATCTTCAAAGATTCGCTTGCTTAATCTTCTTAGATGATCCTAGGATCATAAGGAGCAGAGAAAGGTTGCTCACTTAGGTTATAGAAGGAGAAGGTGTGGTGCAAGTTTGAACGAAACATGTATGCCTCTATTTATACTCGAATTCAAGCAAAGGGGTTAAGGAACTCTTGTAATCTGATTAAGACATGTGTGTAGGCTAGTATGGGATGTGTTGAAGCTTAAGGAAATCAGATGTAAGTCTAGGAAGCTAAAATGATGGTGTGGACACCATATATGGCTGTCGGGCGGCTGTTGTGGCTAAAAAAAGAGTGAGATGTGTCATTGATTTTTGGCCAATGGAAGGCATAACAGTGTGGTGTAAGCAGCTTAGGAGACATGTGGGTGAGTCATGGAGGTGCTTGTGTGCAAAGAAGAGTTCAAAATGAGTCAAAATGCAAGCAAAATAAGCCGCATGTCTGTTTTGGTATTATAGGGTTCGAATTCGATTCTTTGACCAATATTTCGAACACATTGATCAAGAAATGTTTAAAACATGTTCTCATGGTTTGTAATAAGAAGTATTAACAAAATTTAAGCTAGTGGTTTGGTTTAAAACGGGTCGAAATTGAATAAATAAGGTCGGCGAGTTCACATAGGGCTCGTTTAGGATTCTTTGGCTTTCCTTGGCTTAATAATTCCGTGTAAAATGGATCAAAGGTTTTCGACATATTGATCTTAGGCATGTAAAAAATGGATTATCAATGAGGTATTGATCGTTGGTTTTAAGTTTAACATGGGCGTCAAAATTGAAATAAATAAGCCCGAGGTTGGATTAGGGTTTATATTGGATTTGTTAGGGTTTTCTAGGCTTTGATTTCTTGCACATTGCCAAGTTAATGATAGATAATGATTTTTAAACTCATTTTATGAGTTTACAATGGTATTTGATTGGTTGTTCAAGATTGAAATGGTTAAAAATGAGTAAACGAGTCGAATGATCCATTTAGGTACGTTTAGGGTTTCTCGGATTCAATTTGCATATAGTTGAAGTAAAATGATGAAATGATGATTGTATATGATTGAGAATGTTGTAAATTAAGTTATTACAACTTATTTGAGTATTGGTTTAGGTTTACAATGGATAAAAACGAAGAAACGGGTCATAGTGTAGTATTTAGCTCGGGTTAGGGTTTCTGAGTTTTGAATTAGGGTTTTAAGAGTAAAAATGTGTATGAAAGTTTATGAATAGAATAATTAGGGTTTACACATTGTATATTGAGTGTAGTAGCTTGTACACAAGTGATGGTGAAGAAATTAGAATGAAAACGGAGGTAAAACGGCTATTTTAGATGTCATGCTTAATGACTTGTACATTGTGCTTTGAAAACTTGTACTTGACTTGGAGGGAGTTTATATTTCAAATGAAATGTTATATTACTTGTATATATGCTTTAGTAGCTTGTACATTCACTTTAGATATTAACCCTTCATGGAATTAGGGTTTAGAGGTATACGATAACGGTTTAAAGCCCGTTTTGATATAACGTTTGCGATTTGTACCTATAGGAATAATATACTTTGTAATTAAGGATCTGGTGATTTTGAATTTAAGCATATTGTGATGTCTTGCTTGACATATTTGAGAAGAATGGCCATAGATAGGTTGCTTGTGAGCTTGTTCTACTTTAGTTATGCCAAGTTCCTTGCTTAATGAGATGATTGACAATGCAAAGTAATGTAAGTAAAGCGAAAAATTTCCACGTACAATTGGATAATAGTAAATATGTTTTGCATTTGATGAAAAATCTTGGGTTGTTTTATCATATGCCTTTATTGCAATTGAAACTCCACTCGATAAATCTAGCATTCTTCCTTTCTCAAAAGATTGGAAAAAGACTCGAAGCAAAACTAAGGAACTCTACCTTATGGAATGCTTTTGACTAGAATGTTCAAACATCGTTTGTTTTCGTCTTTCCGAGCTAGCATTGTATCGCTACCATTCACATGATCGAGTCATGCATCCCCTAGCTCCTCATTATGAGCGAAAGACGCGATCGGGTCGTGGCAAGAAAAGACCTCGTAAATCAAATGCTAGCTCTTCCTCCACCACTTTAAATCATCCATCCTCATCTCATCCGTTGGATGATACCCTTGATGAAAATGATGATGAATCATTTTATTCCAACTCTTCATCTTCGTCCCAAACATCTCCTCATCGTCCAATGTTGTCTCTAGATGGCGTCAAAACATCTCATGAAGTCATTACTTGGAACACCATCTCTCCGAAAATATTTAAATTTTTTAACTCAACAACGAGAATGCTCACCGGGAAGGGTTATGGTCCAATTAGACAAGCTCTCAAGAAACTTGATGGGTGGAAAACGAAATTGTGTAACATGTTGGCATAAATAGTAAGAGACTGTTATTATTACTATTATCTTTCTTGTTTAATGCATTATGTGTTTAAATATATTATTAGGACTAGGAATGGCAAATGACAATTGCATTTAACTTGGATGATTTTCTCCATCCTACCAAGTTTATGCTTAGCCAAATTTGTTTATGAATGTGACATGCGAACAATGCCTCTACTTTCTAAATGATTTGCATGCTAGTTTAGGACTATATATTATTGCTTGAATTAGTTGATTCTTGAATTTGGTAGATGCCGAAATCACTGGATTTAAGAAAAAGGGAAAACTAGATATTTTCTTTCTTTCAAAAAACGGCCCTCTTAATTACCCGACGACCCCCAATATATTTGGGACCGGCTGGTGATATGGGACCACCGCCAGGGGGGAACAAAATTTTTGAGTTTGCCTCTTTTTTTGTATCTTTGACCTCCTATGTACATTCTCAAGCTGACATTTCTCTGTTTAGCTAAACCATTTTTGGCATCCTCTTCCATCCAAACCATGCTTTGCCTGTATTTTCATCCTTTCATTATTTTTAATTATACAAAATTCTCTTACCTCACTACCACTTCACATTCTTCATCCTCTTCTTCTTAATCATCAACGTCTTGCTAAACCATCATTCCAACTCTCTGGAAAACCTTAGAATGTCAGTTAAGGACAAGTTATGGAAACGCAGCAATCCACTTAAAATTATCACTTCTTCCCAAAGAGGACTCACCTCCACTTCCTCCAAGAGTCTACTTACCAATCTTCCCTTACTACCTTCAATACAATCCTTTAAGAGATCAAAATGGATCAAACAAACTCCACAACATCTCCACCATCTTGATTCCCACACTAATCTATTAATGCTATCATTTATGCACCACCTTCACCACCTATCACAATAAATTTATTCTCCTTTCTCATGCTCATGTTGAATTTCACTTAAGCTTTTATTATTGTTGCAAGTTTTCGAGACACCATTTCCACTCTTTGAGAAATGAAATCAACTTCATTCACTTTCTTCTTACCCGTCCCATACCTCTAACTCGTGCCCCTCAAAATCATGTGTCACCAACCCCTTTTTTTTCCCGCTTTAATTAATCACTCTCATATGATTAATCTACTTAAATAATTGACCTTCCATCTTTTGATTATGGCATCGTCTACATTATAAATATCCACTAGTGTAGATCTATGTCTTATTATGTTTTATGATTATCTACTTTCTATTGTAATGATTCATACAAATATTGATATGCATTGTTTAGTGTATTAGCTCTAGTTTTACTTTATGTTGTATGAATGTATTTAGTTGCATTTGTTATTGTATAAGTTTTTTGATAGTTGAATGAAACTCTTTTTTGGGTGACTTAAATCCGATGTGTTGCTTAAAAGATATTTGTCTTGCACTTGTATCTCTAACTTTGTTTTGTAGCAAACAATCTTCATAAGATCGATCTTTTGGTGCCCCGAATGAGGGGGAGCATACATCAAAGGGGAGTCTTGATATCGTCGATTTCATTCTTCCTACAATTACTAACGGCTTTCCTTTTGAACTTCGATTAAAAGGGGAAGATAATGGAACAAACTCATTAATAATATGTAACTTTTTAATTTTATACAAATGAGTTTAGATTTTGTACATAAAAAAGGGAGGATTTGTTAATACTAAATAATGTCTTAAAACGTGCTTTATATTTTTTCGACTACTCCAACGTTTTGATAATAACAAATGTAAAAAGTTTACGATAAAATTAAACGTTTTACAAATTTATTATTCGTTAAATTATATTTCTAAGTTTAGTAATCAACTTAAAGGTATGAATAACAAATCATTAAGCATGACTAGTGATCAAGAAATATTTTTCTCTTATCCATTACATTTTTACAAAAATAATTTCACAAAATTAAATTATAACAAAATGTTTTCTAATTAAAAGAAAAGTTTTATTAAAAACTTAAAATTTGAAATTTAAATTTTCCCCCTAAAACGGAAGCTAATATACCATATAAAACATTCCTCACAAAAAGACAAAAAAAGAAGTGTGGTCTACCTGGCGGCCCCCTTATATATCTGGGACCGTCGGGACCGCCGTCAGTGACCGTTAGATTTTCCTGCCTATAAATTATGCTTCATCCCTTGCAGAAAATCAGACTTTTTTACACGAATTTTCTCACACTTCTTTCTCTCTCTAAAAACCTTCTTCTCTCACTAAATATCTTGATCACTAACATCTCTTGATCTTATTTTAAGTGATCTAATATCTTCTTTTCATCTTGTCCTCTCATTCAAGTGAGAGAAGACTCTTCGTATTCACAAGAGAAACGAAAGTGTTGTTAATGATCTCTCCTATTTCTCTAAGCATCAAATATCTATGTGTAATTATCTTGTGTATTTGTGTGATTCGGATATTGTGTAAATCCGATAGTGTAGATCTAGTGATTGTGAAGTGGTAGATTGGTTCTAGCTAAGATTAGGACTCGACATTTAGCTTAGTGTCGAAATTAATGTAAGCGACGTGGTAAAGGTTTTCTACCGCCTTGATGGGAAGCTTGTTGACATATGACTTCTCGTGTAGGATACTCCGGGGAGTGGGGTAGTGTTGGACGAAGAAGAGCTTCGTCAGCGAATAACCACTATATATCTTGGTGTCTTTGTTTGATTGTTCCTTCTTCATCTCCTTTATATTGTTGTGTTTGTTATTTTTCATCTAGTATTAGTCTATTTACCTGATTGATTCTTATTGTTGGTTTGGTATTAAACATTACTTCTCGAATCTAGTATTTTGGAAAGAAAAGTTTGTAAAATCGAAACGAACTGTTAACTATTTCAACCACCATTCTAGTTTCACAAGATGGATATAAACATTTATTTTAAACAGTATTTAAAGTAATTGAGCAATTGGTTAGTGAATTTAGATGATGTTGATGCACTGTTTCCATATGCCATGTCGGATCTGAGATTAGCCATAGTACTAAAGGCACTGAGAAGCACACATGGAGCCGTGCCTAAAACGTCGTGCCTAAACGTAAAGTGATGTATTTGATGCTTTAACATATTGTTTTTTCCACTGTCGTACCTTTTTTTTATCTGGTTAAAAAATAGAAGAAGAGAATGATATTTTTGACAGGAAAATTAGGAGAAAAATATAGAAGAAGAGAAGGATAATTTTGAGAGAAAAAATAGGAGATGATCGATTTTGCTCTTGATATCATATTGGAATAACTGATTTCCTTCATTATTATTGATAACAACTATCTTATATAGGATACAAAAGATCATTCTAGAATAATGACCATGGGCTTAGGCTTAAATACTAAGACAACTTTATGTAGATGTTAAAAGAACTGAAATGATATGTGGAATTCATCACTTAAATATTCTATTCTATCTTATATACTACATTAATTTGACTTCTCGGACTTGGAAGGTGGCAATAAGTTTTGGTAAGTAACAGGTTTAAAGCGGTATTCAGTTCAACAATGGGTAGTTTTGTGCTTATCAAAATGATTTGGTTATATAGGATTACAGTAAATAATCCTATATGATTTGGTTATATTACAATGACATCATACATTACATTTGTCAGAAAAAGAAGGAGGACGAACAATTTTTTTGCTTTACAGTACCTTCAGATATCAGTTGTACAACTCAAACAAGATTAGCGCAAACATAGTTTGTGTTACGGATAATAATAGGTTGCCAATTGAGTCGTTCTATCTTGTTCCTTTTATTGTGAATAAAAATTTTCAATCTACAATTGGATCTGGAATTTTCCATACTTTTTTATTGCTACATAACTTTTAAACCTGAGTAACACGTAACTCTTTGTATTTCATTGTAACTCTTTGTATTGCATTGCATTCAGTAATGTAGAAACCATGAAGTGAACTTGAATTATTGGCAATTGTTATTATAAAATAGTAGACGATTGTTTCTGTAACAACAATATCCTTATCAGATTATTCATTGTAAACTGTGGACCGGTAAGGGGACCTCTGTGCTTGAGTGTCAGGCACATTGTGTAATGGGTCAAAATGGGAAACTTTTAGTTTTGGTTTGTTTTCTCACAGACTTTTCTATATTTCCTCTATTGTAAGTTAATTTAAGTTATAAAATAATAAATATCTGGTTGAATTCACCGCAATTTAACTTGTTTTATCTACCCACAAATGGGTCAAAATTGCCAACTTAGATATTTGTAGTACTAAATTAGTTTCCATATTTGCAACAGGTTTACCCCATCCCCATATCCCTCGTTATTTAGTGAGTTTTACAAGCGAAATCGTGAGCAAAAAGCATCATTGGGGTATGTCTTTGAACAACACATGACAGAGTTTCATGAAGCGGTATCAAGTTTCTTAAGAGTAGTTGAGCTGCATGGATCAGTTGGTGGGCAATAGCTCAATATGGAATTCTGTAGACTTTTCTGAAGCTTGTTTCAATATGCACATAATATGGTACTTACACTGTTATGAATTAAGGGTATTTGTTTGAGTTAATGGGAGTGGATAGATATAGCTACGAGCACCTAATAGGGTTAAGTTTTATAAAATCTATATCCATTACTCATTCACCTTGTTTTCAATTTCTCATATCATAGTAATGATTACTATCTGTAAACCAAAACACTGCCTAAGAGGAATGTTATAAACCATTTTGACCATTTTCTCAGGCCTTGAAAAGTTGGTTAGCAGAGGCCTTGAAAAGTTTGTTAGCAGAATAATAAACTTATAAGCCCATAATTCTCAATAACTTAAGTTATATAAACCGAAATCAAATAAGCTCGTAAGCCCGTATATAAGCCCAAACAAATACACCCTACAAAATTTCCACTTCCTGTTTAATCCGGAAGAAAAATACAAGAAAATCATCAATAAGTAACAACCGATAGAGATAAGCCCCCCCCAAACAAACACAAATGAATCTCAATTCACCTCCTTTGAGCAGTATAAGTAACACCACAACAAACTTAACGTTTTACTTCATCACTTTTCGCACTTTATTTCATGCCGCCGTTTAAAACGACATCGTCTACGCTTTTAAAGCGGCCCCAGAAGTAATGTTAATTGATATGTAACGTTATGATTTTTTGTAGGGAAGATTAATACATGAGCAATATGGTCTGCTTATTGACGTGGAGGAGCTTATGCCAGCACTGTCGATGAAGCAACATTCGGGTACTTATTTTTCCTTTGCAGCACGTATCACACTATCACGAGTATGATGTATAGTTTCCAGCTAGTATAGCTGGAAAGAGAGGACAGCAGTAGCCTTTTTTGCGTATTCATGTACAAACGGTATCATAAAGTAAATGAAATTAATATGTTTATTCCATAGATACTGTTCTGGTCATTGCTGAAATGGTGAAAGATTGGACTCAGCTGTAGAGTTTAAATGTGAAATTTTCTTTTCTTTTTTGCCACTTTAGATAATAGTTTTATTTAAAGTGTGTCTTCAAAAGATTGGGGCCTTCCACATTATCGTAGACCACTAAGTAGGAAGTTACCCTGTCATTGCTTAGCTGATAGTGAGATTGTTAATGGGCTAGATTGACTGGATATAATAATTAATCAAATTGAGTTATTGGTCAAATGGCGAAGTGACCCATAGTGCTTGTTTTTATGGTCTATTGATGTGGTTCGAACTTCGAAATAGGTTGACCCATATCCTTCTTTCTCAACTTATCTACATCTTTATACAGCTCCCCCTCCCCCCAAGGTAATTGTAAATGTATAACATAGATGAAATTTCGAATTATATATAAAAATCAAAATACCATGTAATGTTTAAGTAATTTAAACCTTTTTGATAAGAACAGTTTTGAACTCACGTAGATTTTGAATGCAGAAGGTTGTGAAAAAATGCATTAGTTCGATGAAGGCATGTATGTGATGTCATAGTGATGTATGTGGAAATATGCACCCCATACCTGTAAGAAAGGTGATTACTGTATTGTAACATGTTTGCAACAAGGACTGTTATTTAGTCATCATCACTTTGTGGTATGTCTTTGGCTGTTCCTGTGACAGTGAAGTTAGATTGCTAGGTAGATATGTTTACTCTAGATATATGGAAAACATAACGAGTAAAACTTGAGAAAATGCAACACAAACTAGTATAAATACCATGATATTTTGGAAGTGGTATATGATAGGAGTTAGCATGGTAGAGTTTTTGCCATTTATCGGCTTCGAGACCAAATTGATTCATTTTGGCCTTCTAAAATAGACACTATTAATCTTCTGAAACCCAGAGAATTTGGCAATAAGCAGTTTAGTGGTTTTAGGTTTTTGTCGGGTTGAAAATTTTGTCTCGTAGATTTGGCATTATGAATAATCTGGTCTAGTTTGATTAATCTTGGACACAATGGTAAACGCAAAAATTGAGTTGAACGCAAAATTTGAAAGAAGATTTAGATTATCGGTCACATTAACAATACAAGTTTGTAGTGTTTCATACGGTTTTATCCATTTCTTACATAAACTCTGGATAGCCATGGATTATATTATGAGACTTTAATCAAGGCAGAAGTGGCCTATTTAGGGGTGAGACCGTTGCGCAACTTAGGCATGAAAAGTATTAGAGAGGACATGTATCGATACAGTATAGCAAAGCGTTGAGGGGTTTTACGGCTTACGCTTACCCAACTTGTTTGTATTAAGGAACTTTTTAAAAAATTTCTTATTGTAAACAATAATACTAGTTTTAGCGGCTCATCTTTTGAGCAGCTGAATTTTTACATGAAATGAACCAAATCTGCAAATGAAGCCTTTTATCAGAAAACCTACAGGACAGGAAACTTCTTTCATGATGGCTACATTTCCTTAGACTACATTTAGAGTCCAACTCCATGAAAATGTTGTCCCATCTTTCATGACACACAAGATCAGGAGATGGACAAACAACATAGAAAGGCTTCACCGCCGTTTCTTTTCGACATCTGTAATTGTACAACTTATCATGCCAAACTAGTCGTTAATCTTTGTGAAACAAAAGTGCTCACCTGTTATTCATATCTTAACAATTATGATTTTAGGCTGAGCCTACGGAAATCACAACAATTCCAGCATGACCCAGCGAATTTGGCTGCTCGTGCTCGAGAGAGAATGGAATTTGAGGCTGCTGCAGAGGCAGTAACACAGGGAAAATGGGGAAAAGAAAGTCAATCTTTCAGTCAACAGATTTTGGGTGCATCAGCTGGTAGAGGGTTACAGTTCACTTCGGGCGGAACAGAGGCATGTATTATTTCTTTAAAAGAAACAATGGTTTTATAAATTCAGGATCTAAAATAAATCTTGTGTTTACAGAACACCCAAGCCAGTCTAGCTGAAGAACTAATCACGGTTTTCTGTAGCCTCATCGGCTCCGAGCCATAAAGTTACTGTACATGATAGGAAACGAGACGTGCTCCGAGCCATGCAAAGAATTTTGACACCAAGAAAATCGAAATTTGATTCGAATAATGAAGGTCAAAGTGTATCGGATCCAATTATTTTACTTTGTTTTACTAATGTAAATTTTGTTTTCAGACTAATGTAAAGTTTGTACTAATTATTACAATTTTTTTTTATTTAAAATCATGTCACATTTGCATGAACTTGAAACTGCAGCAATGATAAAAGTCTTTTATGTTTAATTCTCTTGTTTTTATGATAATCATGTCACATTTGCATTTCAAAAAATTGACTTTATAATATGATTGAAATAGATGTTGATGCCTTAATCATAGTGGCAATTACTATACTACACATTTTAGAATCTAAACGACGGCGTTTTTTGACCACGTCCACTATTCGTCCACTATTTATCTTAAGCACTGTAGCACTGCTACAGTGCTACAGTGCTGGGCCAAAAAGAGGCCCAAAAATTCTAGCCCAAAAATTTGGGCCGGCCCAATTAGTTTTTTTTTTAAAAATTATGTCGGCCACAAAATATGGAGGAAAAATGTTACAAAAGTACCGACGCATTCAGATAAAAAAATACCCGCGGTAACATTTCCGAATTGACTTAAACAGGCCCAAAAAATTTGGGTCGGCCCAATTAGTTTTTTTTTTTTGAAAAGGAGCGCCCTATTTAAAGCATACAAACTAGAGATACCTAACCCACCATTTTTCTTGGACGCGAGAGTCGTGGTCCAAACCCACTTGCAGTTAATTAAAAATTTATTTACAAAACTATGTCTTTACAAAGATTGTATAATTTTATGAATAAAATAAATTTGAAGATTGGGTGTTAAGGGGTTGTTTGTTTCAACTTACGAAACATAAGCCTCTTTAGGCTGATTTCAGCTTATATTTTATAAGCCCCAATTTTAAAAGTTATTTATCCCCTTATGAGTAGTTCACTGGTTCTCATATTTGAACCGAATTTGTAAAGATGATAATAGCCAATTTGCTATAGTGCTATGCATTGTTTAATAATAAGTTTAGTATGTTGGCCAAGAGAATGAAAGCCGTGTGAAATGTATTGCAAGTCTGAGTATGTTACTGGTTAGCTACTGTTCAATCAAGGCTTATTATGATCTAAAACTGATGTGATTTTGACCCACGTAGTGATCAAATATATCAAATATTCTCTTCATACACATTTTAGAAGTGAAACGACTTCGTTTATAACTTGGTGCTACAGTAAAATGAACAGTACCCGATCCACCTGGCTCGGTTACTGTTCATCGGCAAAAAAAAATTATAATCCCCCTCTCCTTTTTTGGCTAAAAGTTAAGAATTTTTTTTTTTACGGGACGTACTCTCATTTTTAACTATTTACGACTTTCTATCGGCCTGGGCAAAAAAAAAAAAAAACGCGCGATTGTTATTTAATATAAGAACAAAACAAACTATTAAACATGAGACCGAAAAAATAAACACGAAAAAATAAATTAATGCCCCACAACAACACGCGAAAAATTAACGCCCGCAGCAACGCGCGGATAATCTTGATTGTTGTAAATGAATCGTTATTTGGATAGTTAGATCGTTCTATTTAAATATAAGTTTCATAATAGAGTTACTTTTGCTTTGAAGACTTATCTAGATTCAAAAAAAATCAAACAAATACATAACATATTTAAAATAAAAAATATATCGATGAAAATGTCTCAGGATAACAAACAAAACGAGCCCAATATTGATATGTTTTAGACGCGCTTACGATTTTATAAAAAATGTTAAAGTTTAACATGTATTTTTGAAAATAAAAACTTTCAAAACACAGCCACAAATTATTTCGTTAACCAAAACCGTAACAAATACTCGATCCACGCATCTTCCTAACATTAATAAGTAAGAATACTCGCAGCAAACTTTACAGACATTAGTTAAATTGCAGCCGCAACGCGCGGGTACAAAAAAACAATAAAAAAATAATGGACCAATCGCGATGCTATGAACAGTAAAAATCGTTAGTGCAAAGTTACGACAATAGTTTCTGAGGTTATCGTTCCGTTGCAAAGTTAGTCATTAACTGAAAACCTCGCGCTTCGCAGCGAAACGCGAGTTCAAAAACTCGTTATTGAAACATACATCATAAGGCATTAGGTTATAGAGGCGAACATTTCGGGTTTTTTTAAAAACCGGTTCGGTTTTTTAACCAAACCGGTTTTAGTCAACCAGTCAAAGAACAACCGGTTCGGTTATAAACCGGTTTTTTAATATGAAAAATACAAAATTGGTTCGGTTAGTCAACCGGTTTAACCGGTTTTTATGCAACCGGTTTTAACCGGTTTACAACCCGGTCCCGTCGATTTTTTTTAACCGGTTACAAACCGCCGGTTCGGTTTGAGGGAAACCAGTTTCAAAAAAACCGGTTTCGGTTCTTTTTTCCCGGTTCGGTTCATAAACCGGTTTTTCTGTACACATCTATTACGTTATATGACAAATTTTGAGTAGGTCCGTTTACCAATTAAATAGTTAGCCCAAAAAGAGATGGCTGAATAAAGCCCAGCCCAAAAAAACTTTGTTAACAAAAAACATTTACACAAAGCTACTCAAATTTTTATTATTTACGACTTTTTTTATAACAAACTTTATTTATCAAATATCTAATAAATACGTATTGTAGCTCTTTTTAGATAAAAATATACTGACATAAAGGCCCTTCTGATACTAACAAAACGAGTCTAATATTGATATTCTTCAGACGTGCATACCATTTATAAAAAATGTTGAAGTTTACTATGTACGACTTTTTATATAACAAATTTTATTTATCAAATATCTAACAAATATGTAACAATTTTTTTAATTAAAAATATGATAGGCATCTGGATTACGAACAAAACGAGCCTAATATTGATGAAGTTATAGACGTTCGGAAAACATTTCTATCAATAATGTTCAATTTTATTATATGTTTTTATAAAGAAAAAAAAGACAAAAACAAAACACACCCTTAACCTACATGACAATTTTAAAAAATACCCTAAAGTTTATTTTAAAAAATTAATGAAAACACGAATTGGATACATATTCATTTACCAATACTCAAAAATTCAACTAGCAATTATCTTTAAAAAGAAAATAAAAATAATCCCGAAACAACACACGAGCATTATATATATAATCATTAGAGATGTATTTTACTGTTCACGTTAACAACTGTTCTGTTCATGGCCCAGCCCGCATATGTTGGCCTAGCCCATGCAATTTAATCCAACCCAACTTCCCTTTTCTTTGTATAAGTTATACACCTCCTCCATGGAATCGCCGGATAATTCCAGAAGCATCAACCATGACCATCTTCATCATATCAACTACCGGTAACGATCGATCCTCCCCCAATTTCCTACCGGTGATACTTCTAGAGTAATCTTTTCCCACCCCCCAATATTCTCCAATTTTCAGGCGACCATTCCGCGAACCCCTAAGAAAACAAATCTCTTAGACCACCACTCAATCAACTGTCACTGAGGTACATAATCACAATTTCACATTTTAAGAATTTGCTTTATGATGTAAGTAATGATGATGTTTTTTTTTGTTTTCATTTGGATCAGGTTGTGACAAATAAAGGGTACAGTGTAGATGTGAGAATGAGTACTTTCTTATGGTCTGCATAGGATTATATCCTTTTTATATATAATATTGTGATTATGATGCGCATTAAATACGGCCTTTAAAGATACGTTTAGGGTTTACGGGTTCATGGAATAATGGGTTTGGTTTATAGTGTTCAAAATTTAAGCTCTCAAATGGTAGTTATCTGAAATGGACAGATTGGGTTTGTTTCTATTACACTGTCAACTGGGTTAAACTCCAATATTTTTTTATGAAAAAGTGATGTGGTATAAGTTGACGTTTTTACTTGGTTGAGATTAACGCGGAAATGGAAGGTAAGTAGAGAGCGAACACCTCGCCTACAGCAACCTTCACAGGCTCAAATGGTAGTTATCCTGAATGGACAGATTGGGTTTTGTTGTTTGGGCTACACTGTCAGGCGGGGGTACTCCAATATTTTTGTTATGAAAAAGTGATGTGGTTCTGTTAGATACTGCGGGAAATGGAAGGACGGTAGAGAGTGCTAGAATCATTCCCGCCTCTGCAACCACCACAGGCATACTTAAGGGTGCGGTATGCAATGCCCTGATTACATCAAATGTTATTTTTTATGACCCAAAATGTTTCATCACATCTATATCAATAAAAAAACCACTGGTCACATATTGGTTGTTTTATCTGTGTCTATATGTTTGTGTCCATTATGTACTAACGCCGGTATTTTGCCGGGGTAGCTTGACCCCCTCAATTGGGGGTAGAAACGATGGCATATTGTGTCATTTGGGGTTTCATTTCTTTTTTTGGGTTGATTTTGACCTGTTAATTTGCTCGGTCCAAAAAGTTCTATAATAGGCGATGATGATAATTTCATGTTTACTATGCACAGTTTACCCACGCCCGTATCTTGGCTGGGCGGTCACACCGAGCGTCTGATTGCAGCCATGGCGGGTGTTTGTTGGTGCAACCAAATTTATAAATCTGAGCCTCATTTGTTACTAACCCTCCAAAGCAGAATGTTTGGTTTGGAGTTTGAGAAAGGTTTGTCTGGAAGACGTTTTACTTTTACTCATGTGAGATGTGCATTATATCTGAGATTGATGAAATGAAGAATTACCTTGTTATACATACGGCACTGAATTGTTGTCAATAAAAAGCAGAAAGATGTCGTTTGGGTGCCAGAAGTGTGTTTATGAGGAATCCCATATTGACAGCTCTCTTTTATGAAATGACAATCTGCCCTCCTAAAGGTATACTCTATTTATTTATCTTTTTAGTTTAGGACTTTTGACTGATTTTAGGTATTCACTTTAGGTATAATTATTACAGTAGTTTATAATGTTGGATATAGTAAAAAAACGACTGTAGTTAGGGGTGTTTGTCTATCTTTATTTTTCTCAGCTTATTTACGGCTTATGTTCCATACACCCATTCTTTTCGGCATTGCTTGAAGGCCATGGGCGGTTATATAAGCTTATATAAGCGCGTACACTGTAAAACAAGCCGTAAAAAATGAGCTTATGAAATATAATCCGAAATCAAATAAGCTCATAAGCCAACAAGTAAGCTTAAACGAACACGTATTCGGATTGATGCAGAAGGAGATAAGCAGCTTATAAATAAGCACCTTATCCCCTGAATAGAAAAAAAGTAAACGCATTGTAAAAAGGAAAATACAGAGTGATTGTTATGGTTCTTTTTTTCCCCAGTCAGGGAGCGTTGCAACTGAAGGAAAAAAATTGAATCTGTATTTTCCTTACTACAATGCATTTACTTTTCTTTATCCTTTCTAATTTAAATAACATGTGTCTTCATTTTGAAATTGTTCTATCCAGGTGATCTGTAATTAGATGTTGGTCTTGAAAATTTGAGGCAAAGATGTTATGTTGTTTTTTTGTTGGTAAATGATGCTGAGAACAGAATATGGACCTTGAAAATATTCGCCCCGGAAGTTGGCAACATGCTTTAGTTAATGGCATCCTATTTGCTTAAAACTGTGCGTTTGAAATATAAATATGTTATTATTAAGTTTCCTTTTTTTTGAAATGCATTCCATACAGATTCAACTTCTTACTACCGTGCTGGACAAAAAAGAAAACAAGTTGAAACTGAAGGTGAGTAAAGTTTCTTTAGGCTAGAAGAATTTCAAATTTCAGTTGTAATGCTTTTCTGATATAGTAATGTAAACACATTATGCCATTTTCAACCCCTTTTGGTTACTTAGTTTCATACAAATGTTATAGTATTTCATTTTAGCTCAACTAAAGGCGCGAAAAATTAACGCTCCGCAGCAACACTTGGGTAATCTTTCTTGTTATTCTTTCAAGTTACAATACTATTATTACAAGTACACACGTAGTTGACAGTTGAGTATTGCACAAACTGTTAAGCCCATTATAGTATTGAACGTATTGACAGCCCAATCTGTTATTTCTTTGGGTTGGATAATTCATGTAATTCTTGATTTCTTGGTACATACTAGTAGTATAGAAGGAAGGGAAAATTCCATTTCTAGCCCCTCAAAAAAAAAATAGCGAAATGCGATTCTATCCCAAAAAATATTATTTCATAAATCTAGCTCAGGTTGCCTAAGTGTACAACAGTTGCCTATCAAAGTACAATAGGTTGCCCCAAAAAGTGTGTACTTTGATATTAAAAAACGTCACGTGTCAAATTCTGCACGCAAGTTGCCCAAATGCCAAGTTGCCCTGAGCTAGTTTTGTGAAATAATATTTTTTAGGTTAGGATCGCATTTCATTTTTATTTTATTTTTTTGGCTACAAATGAATTTTCCCTAGAAAGAATGTAAGAGATGTATTTAAATATGTACTCAAGATTTTTAAGAAGGTGTTACAAATCTTTGTTTTTATTATTATAAGTACTAATGTTGCCTATAAAAATATTTATTAGGTAAAATTAAAGGATGCACGTGTTCAGAAAAGACATATTTTAAAAAAAAAATACACTTCGGGACCTAAAACGGGGTGTGACCCGTGTCACACCCGCCTCCTATGTGGGTCCGTCCCTGATGAACTGGAGTCGAGGAGTGACGTTGAAACTGGAACTCCAAGGAAGAAGAAAGAGAATAAAAAGGAAGCGAATTCGGGTACCCAGTGTTATTTTATTTTTGGATCTGTGAGAAGGTGGCTGGAACTTATGGCGTTTGGTTGGGTTTAATAAAAGTAGAAGACGAAGATGTTAAAAACGACCAAAATATCCTTAACAAACCATTTTAGTTTTGTATTATTAGAAATAATGAAGTAGAGAGTATAATAAGTTATAATGATAACTGTATAGAGTATTTATATCTTTTACCCATGTATTTGTAGTTTGATAGCCAAATATCTACGTGTGTAAACATGCTAATTTGATAGTAAGCTACGTGACATCTGGTCCGCAGGTTGAGCCCGGAGGAACCCCTTTCGATGATCACGTCAGTACTTATCATTATAGATAGGATTGTTTAGATCATCTATGTCAGAATACTAATCCATACATGAGACTATGAGAGTGATGAGAAGAAATGTTGTGTCCCTTTAAGTGAAGTGATGGTATTTATAAAATAGAAACTTACCTTAAGATAAGTATACAAGTGAACTTTATTCCAACCTTTTAGTTCATTGAATGTTTCCAACAAGCAAATGAACCCGCGCGTTGCGGCGGGGCTAATTTTTTCCCGAATAATTTTTTTTACGTTTCGGAGGTTTTTTTTTGCCGATGCGTTATGCGGGGCTAATTTTTAATATTTTCTTTTTTTGTATGATTCGGGGAAAAAAATTTGCGGTGGGACGGGCTAATATTTTCCCGAATATTTTCTTTTTTTGGGACGGTTTTGAAAAAAAATTTACGGGATTTTTTGTGTAAGAAAATCGTAAATAGTTAAAAGATGAGGGTCCGTTTTGTATTTTTTTTTTACTTTGGGCCAGATTTTAGGCTATTTTTTGGGTTTTTTTGGCTAATTTTTTCCTGGATATTTCCTTTTTTTGTATGATTCGGGAAAAAAAAATTTGCGTTGGGACGGGTCAATTTTTTCCCGAATATTTTCTTTTTTTGGGACGGTTCGATATCTTTTTATTTGGGCTGGTGAATGTAAAAAAGTTGTGAACAATAAAAACTTGACGTGTTTTTTTTGTTAATTTTTTTACGGGATTTTTTGTGTAAGAAAATCGTAAATAGTTAAAAGTTGAGGGGCCGTTTTGTATTTTTTTTTTGGGCCAGATTTCAGGCTAATTTTGGGCTAGTTTTTTTTTTACTTTGGGCCAGATTTTGGGCCACATTTTATGCGAATTTTAGGCTAGTTTGTCGACAAATGTGTATATTAGTAATAATTTTTTTTATATGGCTTATGTGTTGGGCCTCATGTTTAAAGTGTTGTTTTTTTTTTTTGGGTTTTTTTTTAATATAATGGGTTGTAGTTTGTGACCTATCGTAATTTTAAAGTTAATTTTGTATCGAGATGTTTCCGCGGGTATTTTTTTTATCTGAATAAATCAGAACTTTTGTAATATTTTTTTTTCCTCCTACTTTGTGCATACAAATTTAAAAAAAAAACAAAAACAAAATAATTAAAAAAAAAAACCAAAATCGGGTTGGCCCAAAATGGGAGCCTGTTACTGTAGCACAGTGGCCCACTGTCAAAACGACAGTGGATTTGTCACTGAATGTGTTTTCTAATTTTTTGTTTTCTTCCTACTTTGTGCATACAAATTAAAAAAAAACAAAAACAAAATAATTAAAAAAAAAAATCAGGCTGATTTAAAATGGAAGTCTGTTACTGTAGCACAGTGGCCCACTGTCAAAACGACAGTGGATTTGTCACTGAATATGTTATATAGTAATGACATGCTACTTTTCCACTTACTATTATTTTCTTATATTGTCACATCGACCTTTAAAGAAAACCAGGGTATTCTAGAAAAGATGACATAAGAAAAGAAACAAAACTTAACCAAACAGGAATGGTTTAAAATATAGTTATAAAACTCATTCTACAACTAAGGTATGTTTATGAAAAAATTTCACTCTTAAAAGAACGGGCCTACTTAAAAGCACACCCGATTTTAAGTCGTGAAATGTAATTTAAGGCCCGTTTAGTTTGTAGATGGGTTTAAGATTACAATTTGAATTTTAATCTGAATTTGGATTATGATTTAGACATGGATTTAAATTAAATAAAGAGAGAAAAAAGAGTTTTAAAAAAATATTATATAAAATTGTAAATTGATTAAAATATGTGAAGTCAAAAAAATTGAATGAACATAAAAAGTCCACGTCATATTTTCTTATGAAAAGATATACTGTATCAATTTGGTAAACCCACTACCTTACCTAACATTACTAGTAGCCTCGATATTTGTTTTTGAAGTGGGCCTATTTTAACCCAGATTCACACCAAACTAGGGGTGTTTGTAACACCCTCGAAATTTCAACAACGCAGCGGAATATCACTATGGGGTGCTACTTCATAGTCCATACACACAAGTTACAGAAA
>BQNB010129962.1:0-19023 GCA_026074375.1 Tanacetum coccineum | reverse complement strand
AAAAAATCCCGTAAAAAATTAACAAAAAAAACACTTCAAGTTTTTATTGTTCACAACTTTTTTACATTCATCGGCCCAAATAAAAAAATATCGAACCGTCCCAAAAAAAGAAAATATTCGGGAAAAATTAACCCGTCCCAACGCAAAAAAAAAAATCCCGAATCATACAAAAAAAGGAAATATCCGGGAAAAAATTAGCCAAAAAAAACCCAAAAATAGCCTAAAATCTGGCCTAAAGTAAAAAAAAATACAAAACGGACCCTCACCTTTTAACTATTTACGATTTTCTTACACAAAAATTCCCATAAAAAATTTTACAAAACCGTCCCAAAAAAAGAAAATATTCGGGAAAAAATTAGCCCGTCCCAACGCAAATTTTTTTTCCCCGAATCGTACAAAAAAAGAAAATATTAAAAATTAGCCCCGCATAACGCATCGCCCAAAAAAAACCCTCCGAAATGTAAAAAAAATTATTCGGAAAAAAATTAGCCCCGCCGCAACGCGCGGGTTCTTTTGCTTGTTGAAATACATTATTCGAATCTAATGGGCTGAGCCCAAACTTTTAAAGTTGGAATGTTGGATCACATTCTAGGTGCTACATGCCAAAATCCAAAGTATCAAAGATCTTGATTTTGGAAGGGGGGATGTTTGAAAATTTACGGGAACCTGATGGATGTTTGCCGTCTAATTTAAGTTTTCGCTATAAACTTTGATTTTTCCGAAATGAACATGGTCCGAAAGCATTGTGTTACATATATACATGTCTTGGTTAGTTAGTCTACTAATATGTCAAAATAAATACACGTCTTAAATCAAACCGTACATTTTAGTTCATTTTTATTTCCTTTATATTTTTAAAAAACATTTTTGCACCTAATGACTTAGAGTGTTGTGCCCGTCCTCTTGTTCAATATATATAACCATTGTACAATTTTGAGATTTACTCCAAAAAATATTTCTGGCTAGTTTGTCTTTTCAAGTGACTAGAAAATCAGTTATAATCCAGAGCTTTGTGAATTAACATAGATTACATCAATAAACAGATGGAGGAGTTTCACTCTCTCAAGTATGGTACATTGATTTTGATTGTCTATACAACTCGTAATAGTGTACAGTAGTAACTTTTTCATAGAACAATGATATGCTCACATAAATTTTACAAAAAAGATCCACATAATGTAGAATGAAAGTGATGTGTCGTTGTGCGTAGGTATTTTATGTATCAAGTTTTACTACTTATTTTATGCCGACTATACCTAAAAACAACACTTTAACGGGTAGTGTACCCGGTCAGATGGAGTTTCGTTGGTAAGTAGGGTGTCGATCACTAAGAGCAAGAACGTTAATATCTAATTTATCAGTATTTAGAGACTGGCAAGAGTGCGGGTTATCTAAACTAAGGTTTTGATGACAATTAACACACATAAGTTGATAGACAAAAGATAAAAAAGCGGTCAAACCTTATGTAAGAAAAACAATATTAGCCATGTTTAATTAAATAGAACGATGGTTTATTTATTTGGTGCAATGAATGACTTATCTCGAGGGTTATATCATTCCTAGACTTATGCGGTACTTCTTCCTAAGACCAAGACACGTTGAATCCTGTCACAATTAAACGCATCCGCATAAAGTATTTTATTTGTTGATTATAATCTATCTTAGAAGATTAATAATGATCTTATTAAACTCTAGTCCATCGGGACTTTACTAACTTACTTGCAAATATGGAGAGCTATCCCGGACTCTTAGCCTATGCCCACACAACACCGAAGTTGCAGCGCATTAAATATATAAGACTAGTCTCAGTTAAATGATAGGTCGCATAATTAAGCATGTAAACGAGTATAAATTGATAAACATAATCAACAAGCAACAATAAATTAAGCATTCGAGATAAACAAACCAAACATTATATTATCATAAACATGGCTAATACCTAAAGGTATTAGCTGATAGTCATTATAACAATACACGAATTCATAGATGCAAGATTAAAGTAACGAAAGATTACGCTAACCGAACGCGTATATAGAGTGTAAATGATTCCAAGAGTTTTCCCATCGATTGGAGCACTTTGCAGGACCTTTTCGGCTTCTTAGATCTTCTGAAAATCGAACTTGGTGGTTAAAAGCATATTTAAAATCGTATTTAGGTTTTGGTATTTACAGGCTCTGAAAATTGGTCGATATAGAGTATTGGAACTCAATACGGCGTATCGGATGACTTGGCGTGGGCTTCAAGAATAAAATATTCTACAATTTTCTTGAGCTGGTATGGATACGGCGTATCAGACCTCCTAGATACGACGTATCGGACCTCCTCGATACGGCGTATCAGACTTATTGGGTACGGCGTATTGAGCTCCTCCGGTACGGTGTATTGAGGTCCTTGGGTATGGCGTATTGGCTCTTTGGGTATGGAGAATTGGCTGAAAATGTGCTTCTCATGGTTTTTGACCAAACTATCATATACGGCGTATCTGCTGACGTGGATACGACGTATTCTTCAAAGTCAGGCAATAGTCTTGAGTTCTTCAAAGTCTTGGATACGTCGTATGCTTCTAGAATGGTACGGCGTATAGATGTCAGAATCAGTCGACTTTCTCAAACTCTTCGTTTATACTTCAAAACACGTCCTTTTCTCCATCTTTTGCCAAATACTCGATAATTACTGCAAATAACAAATATAAACAATTAAGTACCAATTCATGCAATAATTATATCAAATGGGTTAGAAAACATGGGATAAATGATCATATAAATGTGATGTTATTTGATGTCATCAAATATCCCCTCACTTAAATTCTACTTGTCCTCAAGTAGCCTTTAGAAGTTTATAAAAAAATGTATCCCTAAGGATATTTTTCGTTAAAGCATTTATTTGATCTATTACAAGTACACAACCAAACACCTCACGAAAATAAGAAGATAAAAACACTCAAATCACTCAACTAATCTATGTGGTAACATACAACTAATTCGCTCAATTGCTCGGTCGTGACGAGTATTCTATCATAAGCTTGGCAAGGATACACATCTCCACCGCTAAAGCTAATGAGTAACAAGTTTATAAATAAAGGTAAATATGGGTTTATATAAGAAGGCTTAAGGTTGATTACTCTAACTAATCTTTATCGATACCAATATTCCAGGAGGGCACAAAGGACCGAGCCCGCATACACATCGAAACGAACGGGATAAGACACATTGAATGCTCACTCTCACACCTCGAATAAGCTGAAAGAGTAGGAATAAGTAAGTAATATAGGGTATGGATCTTCAAACTTTTCACCAATATAATAAACCAAAAAGGCAGCAAAGACATGCATACATGGCTAACGACGAAAAAGACAAGCCCGCTCGATCATAGCCTCATTCGGTAAGAACCCATGGTTAAATGTTTAGGGAAAGGGCAATTAAATGTTGTTAAATAAAAATTAGGAAACAGAATAGAATAAGTCTAAAATACAGTTGCTAGACACTTTTTTCCTATACACGTTAACATGATAAGACACAACTATTTACAGCGTATTATCAAAGAATAAAAAACAACTACTAAGTTGGCGTTCCCAAGTAAAACGGTCAACTTCCCAAACATCCATACATTACATACTTTACAAGGCATGTGGGGCGATATCTTCCACTTTATACATTACTCTACAATCGTCGATTTGTATCAAACGAATAATCGATCCTGATTGTGAAATTCCCTTCGGTATTTGCGAAACGATTATCTCAACTTTCTTCTCCTTGATTTATGTTATGATTTTTCTAATTTTTTCCTTTTTTTTGCTACCACTATACTACGAACCTCGGTGTAGTTTCACCATCTTCACGATCATAATAATTCCGGATTATTCCTTTGATAATTCTTCATTCTTCGGACGTACCAATAATTTTGCGATGTATAAAAAAAACATGAGGTTTTGACTAATATACATTCCTATTTGCTATGGCAAATATCTTTCAAAAACCGTGCCAAAGATCGAACAATTTTAGACACAAGAGACTTCGGAAATACAAACTTTACACTTTAAGCAACTAGTAACTGTAAAATAAACTTAATCTAACAGGGTAGGCTAAGATGTAACGAAACAAATAATTGGTGTAGTTCCTAAAGGATTGGCTCTATGGGTTGTTCTAAGAGTATCTTAGTCTTAAAGTAAGAGTAAACAAAGGGTTTATACGGGGGGTTAACTAACTAGTGTAGTTAGTTAATAAACAACACGTAAAGGTGTTTTGGGTGTAATCCTAAAATTTACCAAATTAAACAAGTTACTCCATCTAAATCCATAGTACTCATCACTGTGATCTCGAATAGATATACCAAGCCAAGTTCTAAAGTCTACTACATCACTGGCACACTCATATTTTGTGGAATTTGGGTAAACATTTGGAAACGGATAAGGTTAAATCCTCACAATATCTAACAAGGGTTATTGTGTGCGGGTTATGTATCAAGTAATTTCACAAAAGTATGCTTTAAAAGATTTTAAATTTGACAAAATTTTAAGCATTTAGTGTGAAAATAGGACAAGTACACATTCCAAATTCCATCCTCCCCCTTGAATTATACAGCGTCCTCGTTGTATAAATAAAACTTTAAATACGGGAATTAAAAAGAATTAGAATGAGAAACTCTCCTGATTTTTGCTCGGTAGATTCTCCATGTTGATTTTATTAGCAAGATTGAGTTGAACAACCGTCTTGAAGTTTCAAGACTCCAACACTTCAAGATCTTCAGATTTATAAATTCTCTATTAAAATTCGTCGATTTTCTTTCATGAGGTCCTGTATAAATTCTCAGAAAACAAATGCAATTTTATCTTCGTGTATTCGTTTGGTTAGACTCAAAATAAATACCTAAAACTGTACAGGAAGTCAATACGCCGTATCCGTTCCCCAAGATACGCCGTATTGATTCCTGTGTCGAATACGTTGTATTCGTTTAACGAATACGTTGTATTCGTTTTACGAATACGTCATATAAACTGTGCTGAAAATGAAGACTGGATAACGTCTAGAAGGTCAATACGCCGTATCCATGGGGTTAGGATACGCCGTATAGACAGTCTGGGAAGACAGACTCGATAAGAAAATTGAAAATACATTCAGGGTTATCTCCCGACAAGCACTTTTGTTTACAGAAAAGTCTTTAAGTTAGACTTGCCTCAATTTAATCTCATCCTTATAAAAAAATTTAGGGTGGAACGGGATGCCAAATGACACATATAAATTCTTGATTAGGAAAATGAATGACATCTCTTTGTTAAGATGATTCCAAGTCATGATATTAACATTTAATTCCTTGATAAAACTTTTAGTTTTAAAAAATCTATTAATTGTATCATGACTTGTTTCCAAAAGATTATTTGACACATGTGCATAAGCATCAACATCAATATTTATTAAATCAGGTAATGGTTTGACAGACATATCCCCCGAAGACCGTTTGATATCGATTTTATCATCATCATTGTCCTTATTCGATTTTGAATCATCGGGATAAATTACGTTAATAGGAAATACATCATTAAAGTATAAAACATTTTGTTCCTCTTTATCACATTCGGACAATGATGTTTCATCTTTTAAATCAAATTCATCGATATGTTAAGGGCTTAAAGTGGGTTCAGTTGAGAAATCGATTTAGATGTTAGAGCATCGTTGTAAGCAATGGCTGAAAATTCATTCTCAAAATCTTTAAAGAAATCTAAATCATTTAAACAACTGACCGTAGGCTCGGGTGACGAAAGCAAAGGCATATTGACTTTATCATTATCATTTTCCGAATCCGTTTTCAAATCATTGACAGAAATAATTTTATAGGAAAATGATTTTTTGTCATAAATCACCATGTAATCTTCATCGTCGAAATCGTCAAATGAAAATTTAAAGTCAATTTCATCGTTAAGAGAACTTACCGTGGGTTCATAAGATAGTGTTTCACCTGATTTTAAACTTATAACTGGGAATTCATTTTCAAATGATCTGAGGTCTTGAACGTCTTCATCGTACCAGATTTTACCATACGTAGCAGTTTCCCAGTTATATACTTTACCACGTTTACGAGCCTTTTCTTCCTCAAGCCTGATGCATTCTTCCATAGTAATGTTGGGGTCATCCATATTTACCTATAATAAATTTGCTAGGAAAGAAAACTGTCAAATAGCTTAATACTGAATACGATGTATTGATGATAGAGTCGAATACGCTATATTGGTTTAGAAAAAAAATTATACGCCGTATCCAATAAATTGAATACGCCGTATGGAGTATTCGACTTAGAAAGTTACAGTAGATTGTAACTATGCAGGAACACACAAGCACACAATATGCAAAAATATACAATGCAAAAAGCAAACACACAAAACAAACACACAAATATGCAAATTAATCTAAACTAAACTAAACTAAAACACTAATAAATAAGAATTTAACAACTTCACTCTCCGGCAGGGGCGCCAAAACTTGATGTGTCGTTGTGCGTAGGTATTTTATGTATCAAGTTTTACTATTTATTTTATGTCGACTATACCTAAAAACAATACTTTAACGGACAGTGTACCCGGTCAGATGGAGTTTTGTTGGTAAGTAGGGTGTCGATCACTAAGAGCAAGAGCGTTAATATCTAATTTATCAGTATTTTAGTTATCTAAGTTAAACCTAAAACTAATACAAAAGGGGGGTTTAAGCCTGGGAGACTGGCACGAGTTTGGGTTATCTAAACTAAGGTTTTAATGACAATTAACACACATAAATTGATAGACAAAAGATAAAGAAGCGGTCAAGCCTTATGTAAGGAAAACAATATTAGCCATGTTTACTGAATGGATCTTTGCAACCAATAAAGGATGATAGTCAAGATGTATAAATACAACTGACTATGTAGAAACAATGATTATGAATACTATAGGTTTAATGCGGAATCTTAACAATTGTACTAAGAAGAGAAGAAACAATGAATCATTTTTTTTTTTTTTTCCCTTTTTTGGATAAACAACTTTATTAAAGTGTATGATAATCACAGATTGCTAACTATTGTATTGTATGTTCTGTATAATCTTGTGTTGAACTCTTGTTTCTAACTATGCCTAGGGTTCCTTTCTATATCTTATGGAATAACATAAAAGGCTCTACATATCTTTCATGACATATTTCTCAAAATATCTTTTAATTATCTTTTAAATATTTTGTCATCAGTGCTTAACTAATTTACTACTACGGTTACTAACTTACAAAACAGTACTTATCTACTTTGTTACTGTCAGGTACTTTGTTATTATCTGTCGGTATAACTATTGTACTGGCGGTTTAAGTTTAGTATAACATTATTTCCTAACAATCCTCCCTTAACTGAATGTTAAACTTTTGTAACTCTGTTTATGCAATTCCATTTAGAACTTGATGCAAAGAGGATGTATCCAACATTCTTTTATCTTTTCTTAAAACTTGTCGTCTCTTTCCTTCTTTTGCAGATCTTTATCTGTTCAGCGATCAGCAACTCTTGTCACCTAGCAATCTTACGATTTGTTGCTTTGGTGTTGTTGGCTTAACTTCCTGCCATAAATCGGATTTGATGTCCGTTAAGGAGCCGTTTTGCTTGGGATAGTATTCTCTTCATCTAAGAAGAGGATGACGTTAAATACCATACATTTTTGGTATTCTGGCACCTTCAACGGTTTTGTTTAGTTTGTACAAATTACGTTTGTGTTTGGACTAGCCATTGGTAATTGTAATTACATGTGCGTTGTTTTACATAATTTGTTTGTAGCAAACTATCAGATATAGCATTCTAGTGGGAGGTGTCTGGTACCATATGATCGGTGTGATAGCAGGACGAGCTCTAAATCTTCTCAAGATAAGCTAGGGTGTGAGATTACCAGACATGTTGGTGGGTTTCGCGGGATAATACCTGTTAGGTGGGTGTGGATGGCGGTTACCAATGACGGGGGATGGCGGGTATTTGCAAAGGCGGTTGGACCAGTGGTATGCTTGGGTGTTGGGTGTACCATGGGGGGGGGGGGGGCGGGCCAGCGGGGGGGCAGTGGCGGGAGGAGGTGGGGGGGGGGGAGGGGGTGGGGTACTGGGGGAGGGGGAGGACGGGGGGGGGTGGGGGGGAGGGGGGGGGGACGGGAAGTGGTGTGGGTTGGGTTGGGAGGGGGGGGTAGGGGAGGGGACAGGGCGGGGGGGGACGGGGGGGGTGGGTTAGGGGGGCTGGTGGAGGGGGGGGGCGGGGGGGATGGACGGGGGGTGAGGGGGCAGATGGGGGGGTAGGGGTGGCGGGGTGGGAGGGTAGGGGGGAGGGTTGGGATGAGGGGAGGGGGAGGCGGGCAGTGAGTGGTAGGGTGAGGGGGGGGGCGGAGGGATTAAAGTGGGCGGGGAGTAGTCACTGGAGATGGGCTGCGGGATGATATGTCGATTCTTTTCTTTTTTTTTTTTTTTTTTATTTCGTTTTTGTTTGTTCTTTGTTATGCTGTTTGTTTTCACTTTTTGTTTTTCTCTTTTGTTTCTATTCTTTTATCATTTTTAATTTTCTTTAGACTATGTATTTATCTTAGTTTCTTTTTAGTTCTTTTTTCATGTATTGTTTTTTATTTTTTTTCTTTTTAGTTTCTTTTTTTTTTTTTTTTTCATTCTGATTTTTTTTATGTTTTTTTTATTTTTTTTTATCTTTTCTTTTCTTTTTTTTTTTTTATATTGTTTACTTTTTTTTTTCTTCTAGTTGGATTTTCTTCTTTTTTTTTTTTTGTTTTCTTCTCATTTTTTCTTTATTTTTTTTGTTGTATTTCTAGCTTTCTTTCTTAGTTGTGTTCTGTTTTCCCCCCATTGATCGGACCCTCATGTAATTTTTTGTGATTACTGAAGATTTGTGTGTGTGGTGAGGGATCCCAACACTAAGAATACCCTCCTGAATAGGACCTGATGAGCGTGTGTGCACCTATGAAGGTGTTATTTTCAAAACAAGATTACCGCCTAAAACATTTGAGTATCTCCATGATCCGAGAATAAGTCGCGTACGCCTTTATTTCTTAAACGGGATGACAAGAAATCTCCGAGTTCTTCCCGACTATTTTACTAGTACTCCTCTGTGTGATGGCGTGCAAGTTGTTTCTTTGTTTTTGGTCCTTGTGAATCCTAGCCTTTGGATTATGTAAGGATGTATACAATTCTATTGGACAACCTCTTTCTCTCCCATGATGTGTTCATGATTCTTCAATATGTCTTTCTCACAACCATACCATACAAAATCCCATGGCTGTTGGTCGGCTACTTGTTAAGACACGTCTTCCAGAGAGCTCCGACAGAAAGTGGTATCCTTGCTCTTCTTTTTTCTGACATTTGAACGATAGAACCAGTGTTCTCCGTGATTATAGAGACTTTTATGTGTCTAAGGACTCTGATCCCACTTGGCTATCTCTAAAATGTTCTGTGAGCATTACAGAGAGTGGTTAGTGATACCACTAACAGCATCCACTATCAACAATTAAATACTTCCTGTTATCGTAATGTGAAGGCATCCACTTAGGAGTTATGGAAGAGGTAAAACCTGGTGGGAGAAAAATGGATACTAGAATTCTAGCCACTTCCAGAAAGCTCTTATGATCAGTCTGTCAAACTGTCTTTAGCATAGACGAGATCGCTCAGCCCATTTGGACTTTAGATCATTAGTGACTTGCCTTGTATTAATATTTTATTTTGTGTTGCTCGCCATGTTTTACTAAGACAGTCCGCAGTAGTAGGGTCCACCTAGGAATGTTTGGATTCGTTACAGGTTGCTCATATGTATTTGTTATGCCTCCTACAACGTTATCAGTTTCGATATCACCAAAAACAGTCTCAGAGTCTTACGGACCTCTTCTTTTGTTCTCTATCATTATTGTCTGCTTTTCAACTGCCGTTGCCGTACGGATCATCCCTGACTGATTTCATGTTGTTTTCGAGACCTCTCTCATTCTGAGCTGTCTACTAGCCCTTGTAGTATAAGCGTTCTTTTGTAGAGATAAACATAAGACCATAGTTGTGAGAATCACATCGCTTTGATCATCGAATCCCTGTTAGAAACCTTTTACCTGTCTGAGGACATACCCTGTTAGATGTTCTCCTGTGAGATATTTGTCCTTCCGTCTTAGTTTGATTTTCTAATACGTGGTGCGAGTTTAGTCAAGATATTCAGACGTGTGTCATTCTCTTTGTTAAGTCCGTGGTACTGCTTCAAATCCCTTGGTACAAATTTTTGGATAATGGTGCTAAGGTGGGTACAAGCACGGGTTCTGACGTGTAGGGTGGGGGGGATGGGCACTGTGGGAGGAGTCAGTGCAAGTATTTTTTTTTCTTGCATTTTTTGTTCATGTTCTCTTTCTTCTTTTTTTATTTCTACTAGCTTTTATTTGTGAATTTTTCTCTCTGTTTTTAGATTGTGTTCTTTGTTTGTTTATTATGTTGATTATTTTGTTCGTTTATTTCTTATTTTTTATGTTGGCCTTTTTTTTATCTCTTTTTCTTGTTTTTTCTCTTTTTTATTTGTATTTATTTATCTTTTTTTTTTTTTATTTTCTGTAGTTTGGACTAGCCAATGCTTCATTGTCATAACATGGTGCATTGATAAACCATATAGTTTTTAGCAAACTATCAGCTATCAACAGATTTGATTTGTCTTTACCAAGAACTGTTTGATCTTGGACTAGCCAACTCTTCACCAAGAAGCAAGGTGAGTTGATTACCCTACAATTTTTGGTAAATTGTAAACCATAAACGGATTTGAGAAGTCTTTACCCCAAGCCGTTTGCTTGTGGACTAGCCAATTCTTATGCCTGTTAAGCATGGTGAATTGATAACCATTTGTTGTGTGGTGGTTAGCCAACACTCAATCCCTTCTCACTTCCATCAGTCTTCTTCTTTAGATTCTAAATCAGCAAGTACCTTTTTGATAAATCTTATCAATTCTAATGCCATAGTACTTTCTTCTTCAGACTCTAATTTTAGCTTTAACATTTGCACCACTATTTCCTTCTTCAAAGGATACTTCTTTTCTATTAGCATGTGAATGACTAATCCTTCTTCAGTCATCAAAGTGTGTACCCCTGAGGAACTGTGCAGCTTCCAACTGATTACATTCCATTTATGCTGTGAGTTCCAAAACTCATCTTGTTCATCTGGTTTGAACAAAACCATCAAATCTCCCCAAAGAACTCTTTCAAAACCTTCAGGCATCTCATCTTGGTATTTATCCATTACCATTTGAAACACAGCATTTAGATCTTCTCTATCAAATATGGACAATACTGTCGTTAAAATACTAAAGTATCTTTGCTGTCCATTGCTTCTTGTTACCACATTCAGATTGATCTCTTCTTCTTTGGATTCATCAAACTGTGGTTTTGTTCCAAGACACACTGTCTTCCAGTCAATGATAGGAAATTTTCTGTCAAGAATCTCATAGTCCACTTCTTTTTCTTCATCCTGAGCTATAGTTAAATATAACCTCAGTTCATCATTTTCCTTGTCACTATCATCCTCAGAAGTGTTTTGAATATACCTTCTTTTTCTTGACTTCATCTTCTTCCTAGTACCTAGTTTTCTTTTTCTAGTACCCTCTTCATTTTCTTCTTTCTTAACTTCTTCTTTAGATTCCTCCTTGATCTCTTCTCCTTTGGAGGAATCTTTCTTATTCATTCTCTTGATCAGTTTTTCATCAGCAACAGACCCAATAGCAATGAAATCTTCATCTGACCTCTTTAGCTTTTCATACATGGCTTGTATGTCTTCAAACTTTTTACAGATTCATATTCTTTTCAGAATCACCTTCATTTACTGTATCTTTTGTAACTGAAAACTTTGGTTAGTGTTCTTGTTGACCATGCATGAAGTTAGCTGATTCTCTGAACTACATTTAAAAAAAAAAAAAATTGAAATTATAAGTTCATAGATCAAGTAAATAATCAGGTCAAAAGCCAATTTTGTTCTTTCCCTGCAACGTTGGGTTGTTCTCTAAGAATTTTTTGTGCAGGTTTTCTTCAAATCTTTTGGTACTATGTTGTATACTCTAAAAGGCCTTACTTTGTAAAGAATACCCAACCAAAAATCCCTCATCGGATTTTCATCAATACCAGAACTTGCCTAAGTGGTCTATGGTGTTCAGATGGTCCAACATGGCACCAAAAGGTCTTATATAACTTATAATTGTGTGTCTTACAGTTAAAAGTTCATAAGGGGTCTTATTAAAGAGGCTTGGTCACTAATACCATGTTTAGCACATAGCTAGCAGTACTAACTGCTTCAGCCAAAAAGTGTATAGGTAAATGAATCTGCAAAGCTTTGGTCCTTGCAGCCACAATAAGGTCTCCGGTTCTTTCTTCTCAGCAAACTCATTTTGTTGTGGTTGTGGAGTTTGCATTGCTGTATTCCCTCTTGATTACCCTGTAACCCACAGAATTCAATAATTTCCTTGTTTTTAAACTAGGTTCATTATAACATCTAATAATCTTTACTTTTGATTCAATTGGTTTTCTATATGGGTTACTTTATAAAGTCCTTAGGATGTGCACTAGTTTCATCCTTAGTTCTTAAGAAAAATGTCCAAACTAAATCTGCTAAAATCATCAGTGATAACCTAAACAATAGGGTCTTTGGTTTATGCTCCTCACGATTAGGTCCAATCAAGTCCATTTGAAGAAGTTGTGGGGTGTTACTAATAGAGCTGGCCCTAACTTGGGCTTACAGAAGCTTGTGTTGCTTTCCTTTCTGACAAGCAAAACAAGTGTGGTCATTTTGAAAAGCTTTGTAGGCAAACCTCTGACAAGGTTTCCCTTCACAAGGTCTATTTAAAGTTTTTGAAATTAAAATGACCCAACCTCTATGCCATAAGTTTAGATTCATCAGTTGTGCCTTTGCAATTAAACAGTCAAACCTTCCTATAAAGCAGTGACATGTTCTTAAATTGAAACTGTAAATTTTGTTTTGTCTAAGGATACTTTATAATATTGTTTTCATCAGGTAACTTATAATCAGGAGACAAAAAAGACATTCAGTGTCAGTAAAAATGATCCCTTGGTCTTTTTGCTCACAATTTGTGACACAGAGAGAGATTTGGAAAGGCTTGAAGTTCTTCACCAAAGGGCTGACATCCTCAAAGTCTAACTTACCAGTTTTTATTTTTCCTTTACCTGTAATATAGCCCTTTACTACCTCCAAAGGCAACAGGGCCACCTTTAATGTCTTGATAGTAGCAAAGGTAAGCCTTGTTCCCTGGTCATGTGCTGGAACATCAACTATCAATTATTCCTGTATTATGTAGATTTTCCTATGTGGATTATCTGCACATTTAAAGAAAGTGATGTAGACTCTCTTAGTGGACCCATCGAGCCTATCAATTTTGTTTAGGACTTGCAGTCTGCCTAGTGGATCTTGAAAAGATGAATAATTTCTAAGGCTAGAATTCCACCATTGTATTTGGAGTGAATATCATTGTTTGATACCAGGTATTCTCTCATTTACAACTTGCTTGAGGAATTAACAGCAAATTGACCCATTTTTTCCCAACAGTACTAACTTCTTTTACCTTAGAGTATACACCTTTTGGTTTGAAGATTTGTTTGTAGTTGTTGTTCTTAGAAAAGGTCTTGATGATGTGAGATTAGTTTATGAGAAACTTTGCTGATCTTACATCACTCAACATGGGCTGAACTGTATTAAACTTTTAGCACAGTGTAGTAGTACTGTCTGTTGTTAACCCCAAACTTTTTTTTTGGTCTATGCAGTTACTAAATTGTTTAGTACTGCTAGCCTTAGCAGCATTAACTGGATTTGTTCAGTTCTTGTTTTGTAATGCCAATGGTAAAACTGATTTTGTTCTATTTACCCTTCTTGAACATGTTCCATGTTTGTTTCCATCACCCCTGTACCATTTCACCTTAAAATATTTTGTTTGTTTAGTTCAACTTGTTTCGCCATTTCTTCATGATTTCAACAATCTCTTATCATATGACTTTACTAACACGGACAAAACATCCTCCTTCTGGAGTAATTCATGGGATGCCCCAACTCTTTGTGGTTACCTTAGGTTTTTGGACTATTTGTAGACTGATTCTTAACATTTTCCTAGGGTTTTACTTGCCTTGTTAGCAAAACTAGGTGTTTCAAGACACTTCTATTTTTTACTGTCACCATTCATCTCACTATCTGGAGTTCATTAACTCCTCTTGATATGAGAATTAGGACCAAACTTAGGTTGAACCTCTATATTTATTTATTGACTAATGTCCTGACACTAATCAGAAGGGTTATGTACTATGTTAAAGTCACAGGTATCAAGTTCAAGTTGTTTGGGCATTCAGGTTCACTTGGTTGAGTTTTTTGGAACCATATGTATATTGTGATCATTATTTCAATATCATGTGTCCATGAGGGCCAGATAAATTCCCCTGTATGGGTGGATCTGGTACTGCTTGGCATTTCACTGTTTTAGCAATCCTTTTCTGTAAGTTAGATTTTCAATAATCACTTCATTGCACCTAATGCACTCTGAAAAAAAATTCATTTTCCATACTCAAATTCCACCTATATCTATAATCACCATACCTAGCCCAAATTTATCCCTGGCACTTCTTAGAATTAATTTATAATTTTACCAATAATTTTTTGAGAAAATGATTCATTTGTTTACTATTTATTCTAATCATCTTTTTCTCTTTTGAGCTTTAGGCAAACTATGTCTTATGGTTTATGGTTATGTTAGAACATCTGTTTTATCATCTTAAATCTATTTCATAAATTGATCTTTTGTTTCTTACCAAAGTTGCCCTTGTTGATGGGCAACTAATTGGTGCTTCTACTATTAAGACCTTGAGTATAAGCATTTATTTCTCGCTTGCATCACAAAGATACTCTCTTGAACATCCATATAGTCTTTTAAGAGTTAGCTTACGACTCATTTACACTCATGTGAACTAGGAACGTTACCTCGTGTGTTTGATCCTGAGCTGTTATTAGCCTGAACGCATAGTTATCATCATCTTCTGAATGCAGTTGTCCAGTCAAACCTGTCCATAAAATGTCACTATGCTTTGGATTCTTCTTTCTTTCCAGTTCTGCTTTCATCTCTATTTCCAGTTCTGCTCCTTCTCTATTGCCAGTATTTCTAACCATCCCTCCTCTTTATCTTCTTTGATCTACTCTCTCTTGCAAAGTTGGCCCTGTTTTGTGGCAGTTGTAGCATTCCACTTTGGTTTTATCAAAAACCAACAGCTTCTTTTGCATCAAACTGTAGCTTTTTCTTACAGTCTTCTTTTGGACTCGTTATTTCATGAAGATCTTTGCCACTTGCCATTTCAAGTCCATTTCTTCATGGTCTATTCATCAACTTGGTTCCAAGTCCTCATGATCCAGTGGAGGCCAATCTAGATTGACTTGCAATCGCAGGAACTATGATGATTGTTGATGTTTGTTCATGCTTTGATCAATGACCCAAAAGTGTTGGAAAACACCATAAGCAGTCAGTACTAACATTCATTAGTAATTCGGTGTTTTAGAAAATAAATGCTATAATTTGCAAGTTGGAAGATGATGCAGTTTGTAGAGCACTTTTTACATTCATTTTAAAAGACTCTCAGATTGTTGTAAAAGTCATCAAACCTGTGAATGTCCATTCATGGTTTGTTCCTCTAATTAAGGAAAACTTGGAACCAAGCAGAAAGGTTGAGATTCTTAGAAATTTTTGATGTGTATCTTCAGTAGATACACCTGCTCCATGAATCTCTTGCTGGACTGAGAACGGACTTGGAAACCTCCTCATAGAGTTTGTGAATCCATCTGAGTTGGATACACTGAATCCTTCAAATGTTGCTTCAAGATGTACTTCTGCTCTTTTTTTGGATTCATAATTTCCACCAAATTGGATTTTTTTATGGCATTCCACATATCTTTTTGCATCAGTCATTTGTGGAATTTAGCTAGAGATTGATAAGTGCTTAATTACACATATCTTTTACCTCTAAAAACGAGCTTAAATGACCAAAAACAGACAAAAACTGCCAAATATATGTTTGTTTTGCATTTGTATTGTGCAGGAAGTGGATATCAACAAAAAGACAGAAAACCAAGCCAAAATGACAAAACTGAGCATGGAATGGAAAAGACTGTGCAAAATCAGGCCAAAGTCCTAACATGCAAAGTCAGGAGTCAATACTGAAGAATCAGCAGTCAAACCGGTTTTTTTGCCGGACTAAAGCATACTCTTGAATGCAATCTTAACCCTTCTGATGGGCGGGAAAGCCCAATAGTATAACTGTGAATGACTGTGAAGACTTTGAAGGCCCAATCTAGCCAGTTACAGCCAATCTCGGCCATTGTACACAACCAAAACCCACTTCATAAGCTATTGGGCTTGAAAAAGCCATTTATACCAAGCTATACCTTATTCGGGCCAATACAAGGCCCAATGGCCCAACACATACCCAAGCCCAACAAAAGCCCTCAATCCGTTTTTATAAAACATTAAGGACCACAATGTAAATTTTTTAAAACTTTGTTTCTATAATTAAAAATGAAAAAAAATATAATCTTTAGGGGATGGACCATAAGTGCCTGTTTGAAGATGTTTTTATAAAGGAAAAAGGTTTTTTAAACAACCCAAGGGCTTGAAATTGCCAAATACCTAACTTCTTTATTTCTTTTAAGTTAAAACAGCAGGGTACCATTTTTTAATTAACCAAAACCTCTTTAAACTCTTTTATTTTATAAATCAAAAGGACTAAATGTGGTCACTTTCCAAACTCCCTTTATAACTGAATTTTCGGTTTAAAAGGAAATGAAATGGAGAAAGAATTGAGGGACTAAAGTTGCCTCTTCCCAAAACTTATCTTTTAAACCATGCTAACCACATACTGTACCCTCCCCGTACCGCCCAAATCAAACAGGCCCTCTCCCATGGTTTTATTGCATACACCTCCAAGTTCCCTCACAGCTCACTCTCCCCTTTCCCACTACCCATTTCCCCTATAACCTCTCCCTGGCAAAACACTCTAACCAACGAACCCTTCAATGGCTGAGATGAAGGTCAGGACAAAGAGATCGCTAGGATGTTTGAAGAGGCTTAGTACTCTCACAAACAGCACAACCCATAAGCCACAAGGCTCTTGAGCTGCTTATAAAAGGAAGAGGGCAAGGCGATAAGAAAACACACCATTTTTTTTATGTTTTTAGCTTAATTTTAATTCCAAATTCCTTTTAATTATTTAGTGTAACTCAGTTGTTTTTATGCTTTATGTTGTACTTTTTCTTTTTTAAATAAAAAAAGTTAAGAGTTGTGTTATTGCCTTTTGTCAAAAATTGAAATATAATTCAGCTGTTTCATTCTGTTTAAATTGATGGAAACATGTGTTAAAAGTTATTACAATCCACTTGTAAACAATTATCTGTCGCCCTCTTATACCAAAATTCCGTTAAAACACTCTTTTTTACAAAATAAGGGGGTGTTTTGGTTTACCCCTAAGTGGGAGTCAAATGGGTAAGAGGCATGGGTAGGTGCACTCAGCCAACTTTGGCTGAGTGTGTAGGCTTTATTAAGCCTTTTTAATCACAGCTTTTAGTGTAAGAATAAATTTTTAAGTGTCTTTTGAATTCTGTCAAATTTTCAATAAGCAAACTTGAGCTTAAAGGCTTAAGCTGCTTATGCAGCTTAAGCACACTATTTGTGTGCTTGTTGTTGTTGTTTCTAGCAATTAAACCAATCACTTGTTCTGTCCTTTAAATTCACCAAGTGATAAGCCAAGTGTTTTTGTATGCATGATCTTTGAAAGCCCCCATTTTCAAGCCCCATATTCAGCAGCTTTTTCTTCACCTTAATAGCTAATATTTTGAATATAAGCTTAATTACATCCCTTATTAATCTGTTTTTGGTTTATTTTGGTTAAAAAGCCCTTATGAGCTTATTGTGTTAAGTTGAAAAAGCCCTCAAAGGCTTATTGTACCTCCCCTGGTGCTGAGCACCATAACTCAGCCCACTTTTCTAGCTTATTTAGATATTAAGCACTTAGGATTTTTAGCTTTTTATTGTAGCTTATTACTAGTCCTTTAATTCCCCAAAATCTTGTAGCTTAACTCCTCCTCTAGTATAGCTTATTTAGGCCTTAAAGTAGCACTTTTTCTGTTTTTTATATAAACTGTCATTTTAGCTTAACAATAGAACAGCTTATTTTAAGGCTTATTATAGGTTGCTTTAGCTTATTTAGGATTCCCCTCTCCTATTTATCTGCTCCCAATTAGTTGTAGCTTATTTTGTTGGCTTAAATCTCAATAAGAAAGAAAAATAAGCTTATAAGCTTATTAAGTTTCTGTCAGCCCAAAAAGTCACTTTTCTAGCTTATTAAGTCAGCTTCAGCTTATGTCCCTTTTACAAAAAAGACTCCCCTTGAGCCCCTTAACAGCTTTGCTTTGATAGCTTTTTGATAATAAGCTAGTTGGACTTGCCTTGTAATCGGGGTCCACTTTAGGGACTGTTTGTGTAATTTCTTCTTTTATAGTTATAATTGTTAGTCCCTGTTGTTAGTTTGTTGTTTCCCAGTTAGTCCTTGTGTCCTTTTGTTTTAACAACAGTTAGCTTTAGTTAGTTTATTTAATTTAATTAATATAATTTAGGTTAAAATCTAATTAGTTTAATTACTTTTAATTTAATCAGTAAAATTTGGGCATTTTTATATTTTTAGAATTGTTAACTTTTTCTTTATTTAATTTTATTTTTTCAGAATTTTTATAACTTTTATTTTTTGTCTTTTTCTATTTTCTTAGTTTTAATTAGTTATAAATCTTAGAAAAATCATAAAAAATCTAAAAATTAATAAAAAAATATTTTTCTTTTTTATAAAATTTTCTTTTGTCATTTAGTGTCTAGGAAAAATATAAAATTTAGTATAGGCTTTATTTTTCTTAAATTTCAGTTTTAGACCCGTTTTACCGGGTGCGTTTTACCGTTTCTTTTCGTTTTACATTCAAACGACCTCCGTTTTAGTTCTAGTTTTCTTTA
>BQNB010129961.1:4296-19023 GCA_026074375.1 Tanacetum coccineum | reverse complement strand
ATCATCTGTCCAGACTCGAAAATCCGCATCAAGACAAGCTCGATAACAAAGAAATCAATGAAGCATTTCCTCTCGAAACTCTTGGTTCGATTGCTCTTCAAGATCAAAATACCCCATGGTTTGCCGATTTTGCAAACTACCATGCGGGAAAATTTGTTATCAAGGGAATGACATCCCAACAAAAAAATAAATTCTTCAAGGATGTCAAGCATTATTTCTGGGATGATCCCTTCATGTTTAAGATCTGTGCTGATCATGTGATAAGACGTTGTGTTTCGGGGCAAGAAGCTTTTGACATTCTTAAAGCTTGCCACAGTAGACCCACCGGGGGACACTATGGTGCCAATTACACCGCTAAAAAGGTCTTTGATTCAGGATTTTATTGGCCCACGATTTACAAGGATGCCCACAACTTTGTCACTCGATGTGACATTTGTCAACGTCAAGGCAAAATTTCGCAACGTGATAAGATGCCACAAAACTCTATCCAAGTTTGCGAAATCTTTGACATTGGGGTCAGACTTTATGGGGCCGTTCCCGTCTTCAAGAGGGAACAAATATATACTCGTGGCAGTCGATTACTTATCAAAATGGGTTGAAGCAAAAGCGCTCCCCACCAATGATGCCCGAGTTGTTTGTAAATTTCTTAAATCTCTCTTCTCCAGATTTGGTGCCCCTCGTGCAATCATAAGTGATCGCGGAACCCATTTTTGCAATGACCAATTTACAAAGGTCATGCTTAAATACGGAGTCACTCATCGTCTCTCCACCGCGTATCATCCACAAACAAGTGGACAAGTTGAGAAAAAAGTAAGAAAAAGTTGAGTATTCCAATCGTGGTTTGAAAAGGATTCTGGAAAGGACCGTGGGCGAAAATCGTGCCTCTTGGTCGGATAAATTAGATGACGCACTTTGGGCTTTCCGCACAGCTTACAAAACACCCATCGGGTGTACTCCATATAAGTTAGTGTACGGGAAGGCATGTCATCTTCCGATCGAGCTCGAGCACAAAGCTTACTGGGCCCTCAAGCATACAAACTTTGATATCAAAACAGCGGGTGATCACAGAAAAGTTCAACTCAATGAACTTAATGAACTTCGTGATCATGCCTATGAAAACTCTTTGATCTATAAAGAGAAAACAAAGAGAATCCATGACTCCAAAATCAAAAATCGCGTTTTCAACGTCGGTGATCGAGTCCTCCTCTTTAACTCTAGATTAAAGATTTTCTCGGGCAAGCTTAAGACCCGCTGGAGTGGACCATTCACTGTAACCCAAGTTTTTCCATATGGCACTGTCGAGTTATCCCAAAACTCCGGGCCAAACTTCAAAGTGAATGGTCATCGTTTGAAACACTATTTTGGAGGGGACATACCAACCGAGGTTGTCCCGGATCTCCAAACCTTCCCCAAGGACCAATAAATTCAGGGAATCGGGTCAAGCATAGCGACCTTAAATAAGCGCTTCGTGGGAGGCACCCCATGCTTATCAGTAGTAGTAATAAATAAGTGTTTTTGTGTGAGAAGGCTTACATTTTCCATTACCCGTGTTTTGTGTATTTTGTGTTGTATGTCCAGGATTTCCCGGATTGTGAAGACTCTCGTGCTCGCAGTTTTACCCTTCATCCACAAGAGTTTCACATCCTCAGCTTCATTTTGGGAATCCAATATCCTAATCTAATCGACTAACGTTTTATCTTTTGGCACACTTCATAAACGGCCTTAGATTTACGTAAGTACCCCTTTGAAACATCGAGGACGATGTTTAGTTCTAGTATGGGGGGATCTTCGATTTGATTGTTGCCTGCAGCCATTGTTGTCACGTAATCCCGTTTTTACCACCAAAATTTCAAAAAAATAAAAATGAAAAAAAATTTATATATAAAAAAAAATTCAAAAATAAAATAAGTGTTTTGTCACAGTTTTGATTTTCCTATTGGGTAGATGAGAATAAATTTTGACTCGATCGGGCGTGTTGAGCCCTAGCTTTGTCCCTTAACCATTTAATAAACGAAAGTTTATTAGGCTAAGCATTCGCGGATCCTTTTATTAGGGATTTTAAATTTGCAAAGAACGAAAAATGATAGTGTTATTTACAAGTAGGATGCTAAACAAGGATTATTTGGAAATCTTAAAAGCTTATAAGTGTAACTTGTCGCTTTTTCTCCCAGAAGCTCTTAACCTGACTAATAAACGTGCTTAATTTTGCTTTAACTTTAAACCGACATTTTCTAAAAAGAAGCTCTTTCGGAAACGAAAATATTCATCTTAGTTCAGCTTTATACTTGAGTTTCTAAAACGAAATTTTCTCTATTACGGAAAATATGTTGCAAAAAAAAATGATGATGAAAAAAATATATATATAAACTGTAGGCTGATAAAGGTTTACTGCATCTTGCCGGCTCACAATCGATATTGCAGTCTTCAAAACAAAGCCCATAGTGAGATAATAAATGAAATTTGTGCATTCTTAAGTATTATCAATAAGAATTCTCCTTCATTTTACTTCATCTTGCCGGCTCACAACCGATGTTGAAGTCTTCATATAAGGCGGGGGGAGGGGGGCATCGTTAGACTAAGTCACTACATCTTGTCGGAGGCGTGACCGATGTTGTAGTCATGTAAATGATGACGGTATTACAGTATGATTATAGCAATAAATGACTAATAAGGAAATTTTAATGGTTAAGATTTCTTTTTTCTAAACTCAAGTATAATTTTGAACTGGGCATTAGCTGATAAGGCGGGACGTTCCTGAGAAGAAAGGTCGCTAATGAATAGTCTCAACTATGAGATCATTAATTTTTGATGTTTGCGTGCTTTGAGTTAGTGTTGTTTTATTTAGCGGTAAAAATCTAAGAAATCGGCCTAAAAGGGTTTTAGGAGTATCCCGCATTTCATTGCAAACATCTCCTGTGAAGGTCTCAACCTGATAACCTAAGTCGAACTCGGCTAGGTTCTTCGAGATTTGCTGGTTGGTGGGGTGATTAGTTCTTTTCCCCAGAATTTCTTCGGATAATATCGTTATGTTTGTTACACATAATACTATACTACTTTCTAAAATTGTCGATCTAATTTTACTTTAAATTAAGCACAATACTCTAATTGAATAATTGCGGGATTGCGAAAGTTTGGTACAAGTTATAGTTCTAAGTAGTTATTAGCATCTTTACTTTTTAATTATGGTGATTTGTTTTTACCCACATTATCTTGGGACTAGTGAAAAATCGGCGGACGATGAATTCTATCCATTCGGACATCCGGTGGTTTGTTTATTCTTACGGGGCTTATCTTCTATGAATCCCAGTGTGATAAATAAGAAGGTCAATCATGTTAGTTAGAAAAGAAAGGGAAAATCCAAAATATTAGGGATAGTTAGTGTACATATAAAAAATGGTGTGAAAACGGGACTTGTCTAAAAGCTATTGATTCTTTAGTTTCCCTTGACGAACACTTTGGCTACTTTCGAAGTTATTAGTCGACGGGCGGATTAAAATTCCTTGGTTTCTTGAGGTTGTTTTACTTCATAACATTGCGTAAGGACACGGCAATACCTTAGTATGGGGGATTTTGGTATGTGCTTAATTACACATACCTTTCTCAATTAAAAACGAGCTTAAATGACTATAAATGTACTAAAAATACATTGTATTTGTATGTTTTGCATTTGTATTGTGCAGGGAACGGGGACTTAAAATTTTCCCAAAAGAAAAAGAAACAAAAAGTAAGTCAAAAACAAACAAAACCGAGCACAGAATGGAAAGACAAAGTTAAATCGATAGCCATAAGTCAGGTCAAGTCAGAAAGCCAACCCCGACAAAGTCTAAAGTCATCCAAATGAAGAAAACACAACTTGAGGAACTAAAATTGCCAAACCTCAAGTAGTTATTACAGTAGTAAAAGACATAGGGCTGAAAGTTGCATACCGGGTGAAGGTATAACTTTTGTGGGGCCAGTTTCTGCCAATACCCCTAAACGTTGTATCATAAAAGTGCGGATGTTTACAATGAAGTTATAAAGTTGTGGGAACTTAACCCTAAAACCATTTTTTGTCCCTACAAAACCCAGGTACAACTAAGGGATGTCTTCCCAATTATTTTACCTCTGCAAACCACTCACTCCCTGGCTAAATTCATTGCAACCACTCCATTTCCCCCCCCACCCAGCATGTATAATGCCATTGTTGGCACAATCCCTCACCATTTCCAAGTAATTTCGATGGCTTAGATGACTCAAAAGAAGCACAAGAAGATTGAATGGCTGAGATTACTTTTATCAAGTCCCTCACACAACAAAAACACCTAATGAAGCTCTCACAAAAGAAGCACAAGTAAGAAGTCCAAGAAGAGAAGACTTCGGCTATAAATAGAGCCTTTTGTAAGCCTTTGAGGAGAGAGTTAGTTTTTTTTAATCTTAGAATATCTTGCTTTAATTTTAACTTGTTTTAAGTCAGTGAAGCTTCTACTTTCAGCTTTTGTAACACTTTCAAGTTTTAATGAAAATTTAAGGTCTTAAGTCAATTTACAATTCTAAGTGTTAAGTTTCTTAATTGTGCTGTTTTGTGTTCAATACAGCTTATTTATACGCTGATTTAATTAAGTAAACTTAAAAAGCTAAGAAGATAAGAGAAAATCACAAATCACTCTTCAAATTACCCACCACAGCTTACTGTCATGGATGACAATAAGCCAGTTCGGGGGCTTATGGACACTACTAGCTTGTTTTACACAAGCTAGAGCTTGTAGATTCTTTGTTTGACCCTGTTTTGAGCAAGGGTGTTGTAAGTCTCTCTTTTTCTCGATTTTCTTACTTACTGTAGAACTGCTTATAGAGCTTATTTGTTACTTATATTTGCTTATTTATGCTTTATTATGTTGTTTAGTGCTTATCCTGCTTAGATTTCAGTTCAAAAATGATTTGTGCAACTTTCCTAGTTAGTACTGGTAGCATGTGTAGTTAATACTGTTAAGCTTAATTTAGCTTATTTAATTGCTATCACTGATTGAAATTGCTCATAAGTACTTATTTTGGTCATTTGATAATCTTATTATAACAAATTAGGATCCAATCAGCTTGAAATAAAATGACTTTTGAAAACTTTAAGAGGTTTTTAGAACAAGCAGTACTAACTCCAAGTTAGTACCGCTAGTTCTCTTTTGGGAATTTTAAAGCTAGCGGTACTAACTCAAAGCTAGCGGTACTAACTCCAAGTTAGTTGTACGTAGTAGTTCACCAATTTTTGATCTCACTTTTAGGTTAGTTAGATTAGGTTTTAGGTTATGATTTTTTGAGCATAAGCCATTAGAGGGTGAACTAAATATGTTTGTCGGTTTGTTTAATGTTTTGAGCTTATTTAAGTAGCTTATTTTAGGTCTCAAAAGTGCTTATTTTCATTTAAAATCCAAAAAATAGTGTGTTGTGATTTGTGTTATTGTGCTTATTTCAGTGGCTTATTTAAAAAAAGTGAATAGGTGGGGCTAATAAGGACTCATTTAGTGAGCTTATTTCTAAAAGCCATTTTTTAGTTCGGCTTATTGGTAATTTTAGCTTATTTTATTTGGTTATTTAGGATAAATTTGGGAGTTTACTACTTTTTGATGCAAATTGAGTTAGGTTAAGGTGTGTTTGGTTGAATAAACTTTTTGGAATAGACCAAGCAACTATATGCTTTCCAAAACATTCTCCTTTTTGAATTTGAGCTTAATTTTGAGGTTTGTAGTGTCTCCCAAAATACCAAAAAACCAAATCAACAGGCCCAATTTCTGCAATCAGCCGGGAATAAGCCATTTTTTAGGCTTATTGTGGCTTTATTTTTATAGGTGCCTTTTGTTAAAGTTGCTTATAAATACATGTCGATGAACAATTTCGTGGTTTTGAGTTTTGGCTAAAAACGACTTTTTTAAAATCAGCCCTTTTTGGGGACTTGGACTAAAATCGGGATTGGGGTTCAGGATAGGAAAAAAAATTAATTTTGGTCTTTTGTCACAAATAGTCCCTGTCGTTAGTCCATTGTTAGTCCTTGTTAGTTTTAGTTTAAATATTAGTTAGGTTTAGTTTTAATTAGTTTAATTTAGCTTTAACCATTAGATAAAATTTGGGGCTTTTAATTTTGTTAAATTTCTGCACTTTGTCTCCATCTTAGTTGTAATTTTTTATAACAAATTTTTTTAGGTTAATATTTTTGCTCTAGGATTTTTTTTATAGTTTTTAATCATTTATAATCTTTAAAAATCATAAAAAATAAATATTAATCAGAAAAATTAAATCTTTTTTTTCAATGTTTTTTTCATTTTTTTCATATATTTTGTAGGGAAAAAATTATTATCTAAGTTTTCTGTAAGGTTAATTTTTATAAAATTTTATTTTTTAAAGAACGGGTTTTGACCCCGTTCTTGTCTTGACTCGTTTTTGGGTCAAACGACCTCCGTTTTTAGTCTAGTTTTTTGAAACTTCGTTATTTGTCATTTTCAGAATCTATTTTAGGCATTTATTTTGTTCTAGGGTTTAATTGCAAATTACGTTTGTTGTCCCCTCGTTTTTCGTGCCGTTTTAGGATTTAAGTTATTTAGTTGTCGTTTTTATGTTTTTATTAATCGCTTTTTGTATATTTAATTGGTAGTAGAAGTAGAAAAGAAACATCATACCGTTTGTCGTATTCAAACATCAATCATCAATCCGTCATTCGAATTTTCCATCAAGCCTCTGTTGGGACAAAAACGACAGGGAAAACTCATACTTCGGGTTACATATATATTTTATTTAGTGAATTTTGATCTTTCTTGCCTTGGCCAAAGGCAATGGTTGGTCGTATGCTTTTATATTATATATATATTTATATATATTATTGACGACTAATCAGTGCAAGATTAAGAAGCCAGATATTAACTTTTCTGTGTCTTTGGTGATTTTTGTTACCTACAAATGACAGCGAAAGATCTTGGAAAATTAAACCAACAGCTGATATTGGAATTTCGTTGGTTATGACACTATCAGGAAAGGGTAAAGAATCTACAACAAAAGAACACGACGAATTATGGAAACTATTCACGTTCAATTCGACGAGCTGACTGAGCAAGTGGCTCCTGCGCAACTCAGTACAGGACCTACTCCTACTTTTCTGACGCTTGGAAAAATAAGTTCAGGGCTCGTACCAAATTTGGTTCCTGCAGCACCTTATGTACCCCCCCCAAAATAAAGAATGGATATTTTTCCAACCAATGTTCGATGAATCCATGGAAGCCTCTCGTGGTGAATTGAAAGACGGTTTCCTCTGCTCCAGCGTTTTCAGTCCCAGTCAATTCATTCAGCCTGGGTTACACCTTCCATCTACTACCATTGATCAAGACTGCACCTTCTCCAAGCATTCACCATCATCTTCGGGCATTACAATCTCAATGTTTACATCAAGGATTGCAGCTGAATCTATTCTCATGGAAGACATCCCTTGTCTTGTTGACAAATCATCCTTCATAAACGATAGAACCTAGTTTCTGATGCATCATCATCCGTGGATTTAAGTTCAGCAAAATCTCCTTAGTCTCTCAAAACACTTATCATCTCTCTGGAAATAGAGCAAGATCACCGCTGGGATAAATATTATGGCAATCCCTCTCGGCCGGTATCACCAGAAAACAACTAGCAACTGATGCCTTATGGTGCTTGTATAACTCTGTACTGTCAAAAAGTCGAACGAATAACTTCAAATATTGCAAAATTACTGAAGATGATAGTTTCAAGCTATGCAAGATGAGATTCACGAATTTGATCGACTTCAAGTATGGGAATTAGTACCTCAACGGATTGTGTCTGATTTATTGCTCTAAACGTGAATTACAAAGTTTAATAACACTTGATGAGTACTTAGTGATGTTCTAAAGAACAAGGCTAGGTTAGTGGCCAAGGGATATCGACAAGAGGAGGGCATTGATTTCGAAGGAATCATTTGCACCGGTTGCACGTATCGAGGCTATTCGTATCTTCATCGCCAATGCCGCCAGTAAAAACATGACCATCTATCAAATGGATGTAAAGACAGCATTTCTGAATGGCAAATTGAAGGAAGAAGTCTATGTTAGTCAACCAGAGGGTTTCGTTGATCCAGACATGCGAACTATGTTTATCGTTGAAAAAAAAGGCTTTGTACGGTTTAAAGCCAAGCTCTCGAGGCAGTGGTATGTACCTTGTTATGGATTTCTTCTAGACAACAAATTTTCCATAGGGTTGCAGGTTGATCTGATACCACTTTTCTCCGAAAAATAGGCAAAAATTATTCTTCTTGTTCAAATATTTGTAGATGATAACATTTTTGCCTCGAACCGACCCTAAGCATGTGACATATTTTCTGAGAGATGAGTTCTAAATTTCAATATGTCAATGATGGGGATAATGTTTTTTTTTAGGTTTTCAAGTTTCTCAAAATTCCCCGAGGCTTTTTTTATTAATCAATCAAAGTTGCATCTTGAAATATTAAAGAAATTTAGGATGGATTCGTGTGACCCTGTTGATAACACCATGGAGGATCGATCTTAAACTGGATGAGGACCCTTAGGGATTCAGTTGATCAAACTCGCTTTTATACGTATAGTCGGCTCCCTAATGTATCTCTCTGCCAGCAGACCCGACGTGTATTCGCCGGTATGCATGGTGTTAGGTATCAGGCTTCGACTCTATCCAAAAAGCACTTTGAAACACTTAAAGGGTCTTTCGAGTATCTTAAGGAACCATTAATTGGGGTCTTTGGTATCCGAAAGACACTGGCACTAACGGCCTATGCAGATGCGGACCATGCAGGTTGTCAAGACACACGAAGAAGTACGTCAGGAAGTGCTCAGTTCCTTAGAGATAAACTAGTCAGCTGGTCATCAAAGAAACAGAAGAGCACTGCGATCTCAACAACAGAGGCTGAATACATTGCCATGTTTGGATGTTGTGCTCAGATACTTTAGATGAGATCAAGATTACAGATCTAGGTTTTGTTCTTCAATAAGATTCCCTTGTATTGTGACAATCGCAGTGCCATTACTCTCTGCTACAATAATGTCTAGCACTCCCGGTCCAAGGACACTTTGACATACGAACACTTTATAAGAGAGCAAGTTTAGAGAAAGGCGTTGGTTGAATTGTACTTGTGACGACGGATTATTCAGCTCGCGGAAATATTCACCAAGTTATTACCAAGAGAGCGTTTGAATTTCTACTCCGGTCTTGCGTATGAAGGTATCTCTCTGGAAACTCTTAAACGTCTTCAGGAAGGAGAAGAGGAGTAAAGGATGGTCCTTCTATATCCTATGTAAATATGTATATAGCTAAAATCTATAAAGAATATACAAAAATATAAAACCTACAAAAACCATAAAAATCAGAAAATAAAAATACCAAAAATAGTTTTTCAAGACATGTCTTCCGTTTATCGGTAAGGTAACATTTACGGACCTAGTAATGTCTTTTCAATAATGACACGGGTCTTTAAAGGAAGCTCTCGAACGGTAAGTTCAACACTTTTCAAAACATGTTCTTTTATGGCTTGCAGTTATTTCAGACTGCAACCCGCTTTTCAAATTGAGGAAAGCATGTCGCCAAAAAGACGGTTGTTCCTGACAACGGGTGATTAAGTTCTCTCGGGCATGGATTACTTTATATCCATGCAACTCCGACTTAATGTACGCTTCAGTGCATTATTCCTTGATATAGAAGAGAAGTCTTCTTTCTTTCACCAAATAATTTTTCGTCTATCATTCTTCAGAAAATTATTTGTGGTTACCTCACGATTTGGACAATGGTGTTGAAAATTTATTGGACTTGAATTTTTCAAAATTTAACACTCAATCAATGACTACAGCTCTTTCAATAGAAAACGGGTCATTGATTGAGGGGGAGAGTGATTTCAAATTTATGACATCTAACGGGCATTTTAATTCATCAAATAATTGACTGGTAAAGGTCTTTATGTTAAACGAGGTTTCAATTTGAAGATGTTGTGAGTGGGATGAGTTTGGGATAGAGGTGATAGGGTCGGTAGATGGAAGGGAGGGTGAGATTCTAGCGTGGTTAGGGATGGAGTTGAGACGTTTGCACGAGAATTTAGTTTATCTCAAAGGGACAAATGTGTCAATAATTTGTGAATTTAGGGACTTATGTACAATTTGCTAAATGTTTCCTAGGCTTATGAAATTACAAGGACCATGTGTGCCAAATCTAAAACTTGTATGAACCTTATTAACACATTGAACCACAATGTAATGGACTTGGAAAGTATAGGGACCAAAACTGCCAAATGGTAAAACATTTATGATATATAACTGTCAGCGAGTTACTATTTGGTTAAACCTTCAAAATCCAGTCAAACTTTTTCTCTCCAAAACTGCCTTTATAACTCACCAGCTTGAACCACTTGTTGATTTTTCGATTTCTATGGCATTTCGAGTTAAGGTACCCATTGATTTTCGTTCTCTATCATATAAGCATCTTTTATCTAGAAAATGGTTACCTAATTCTCCCTGAATCGTACTAAATCAAAGTGTTCGCTTAGTTTCATCATCTAAATATGCATCTATGTTTGGAATGAGGTTTTTATTGCTGGGTTAGGTTAAGAAAGTATGTATAATGCCTCATTATTGCTCTAATTGAATCCACACTCATTATCTTGTGGCTTGTATGATTTTCGTGATAGGTTTTGACCTTTATTAGTCAAAAATTTATGTCTGTTGTTGATTGATGTTTCTATCTGCTGATGTTTGTTTTATATTGTTGTATAAGTGCTTATCATGTGCAATATTGAACCTTCTTGCTGGTTTAAGATATTTAAGTATTAGCGAATTCATTTTTGTGCTTGGTAGCGAGTTGGGATCTTCTTGGTAGCGAGTTAATATTATTATTATTTTACCATAAACAGGCAACTTGCTACCATGTAGCGAGTTAAGGAATATTATATTGTAATTTCATGAACAGGAAACTCGCTACCCTGTAGCGAGTTGAGGAAGATTTTTATAATATTAAAATAAGTAACTCGCTATTTCAAAATTTTCAAATTTTCCAGCGAGTTAAGTATTTTGTATATAATATTCATAGCGAGTTGTGTGACATATTATTCTAGAGAGTTATCATTGTGCATTATGGCAACACATTCCAAGGTTGATTTATGTTGACCTTAGAATTGACCAAACTCATCTAACACCATATATCTGTATGTATGTCCCGCCGTTGGATCTATTTGTGCAGATATAATGGATGACTTGAACATTCCCGTGGAACAAGCTCCTGCTGTCGTACCACCTACCAGAACAGATGATCAAATATTGCCATTAAGCAAGTGGGTGCCCATCGGCAAGAGCAACATCGTACTCGATGTACACAAGCCTCAAAGGAATCCTATCTTCCCGATTGATGTGGCCTTACTAAAGAACCCTAACTTCTTTAGGGCCTTCACGACATCCTCTACGATTCCAGCTATCTACATTCAGCAGTTTTGGGGCACTATGTGCTTTAACTCATCTACTGGGTTTTACAGTTGTCAGTTGGATGAGCAATGGTTCAACCTTTACAAAGACATTCTCAGAGATGCTCTCAATATCACTCCAGCCAATGACAACAATCCCTTTGTGGCTCCACCATCGAGTGATACTGTTATCGAGTATGTCAACACTTTAGGATACCCCAACACTCTTAAGAACGTATTAGCAATGTCTGTTAACGCTCTCTATCAACCATGGAGAGCCATCTTGTCTATGATCAACATGTGCCTTACAGGCAAAACTGTTGGATTTGACAGACCAAGATATCCAGTGCTTTAGATACTTTGGGGTATCATTCATCGCTTCAACCTCAACTACGCTAAAAGAATTTAGGAAGAGTTTGGTCAATCCATACAGACGTTTCTCACTAACAAGAAGAATCTTGCTACGGCTGCACGAGGAAAGAAAAAGACAACTCATATGCTTATTCCAAGTGTCAGGTTCACCAAACTGATCATCCATCATCTGAGAACCAAGCACAACATTCATCCAAGGACTGGTTCGCCTCTTCACTACTTACACAAGGAAAGCATTCTGAACACTCTCAGATTTATTGGAAAGGATGGTAGAGAAATATTTGGCATGCCGATACCTAATGCTCTACTCACTGATGAGATTAAAGGAGCACCCTACTACGGTGACTACCAAGAGCATGTTGCCAAGTATCAACAATTTCTGGATGAAGAACGTGGCAAAGCCATAAAAGGAGGAGCAACATAGTCTTCTAAAGCTACCAAGGTCACTAAACCCAAGGTAGCAAAGGCCACTATACCCGTTGGTGACAAGGCACCAAAGCCCACTGCTACTCAACCACCTAAACCCAAACCAGCACCTACTCAACCATCAAAAGCGGTCTCAGAAAAGAAACGTAAACTGGTTAAGGAAACTCCTGATGAACCCTTACCAGCAAAGAGATCTAAGGGTGGACTAGTGATGAAAAAGCGTAAGCCTAAAAGTCCACTCAAGTTGGTTGATTAACCTAGTGATGAAGGTGTTCCGGTTGAGGAACCTACCTACAATGAGGAAGATGCAAACCTTCAAAGGGCTCTGGAGCTAAGTCTAATAGAACAAGGGGCACAAATACAGGGACCAGCTCGTCCGATGGTAATAAGGGAACTTGAGTCAGGGAGAATTCAACCGCTTCCAGAGGTACAAGGAAAGGGAAAAGAGAAAGTCGTTGAAGAACAAGCTGCTCAAGATATACTCACCCTTCAGACTTCATAGAAAAAGAGTTTGGCAGATCAATTCATCTTTCAGAGGTGCCCTCTTATGCCTACTAATTCCTCTGCACATGCTGAGTTGCCTTCCATGGATGCGGAACTAAATCTGACTGACAGTGAAACAGAATCTGATGAGGAGGCGTCTAAGATCAATGCTAGAAATCAAGAAGGCTAGGCTGGACCAAACCCTGGTATACAAGATGAAGGCCAGGCTGGACCAAACCCTGGTGACTTGAAGGCCAGGCTGGACCAAACCCTGGTATTGCTTAGAAATCTCAACTTTTTTAATCAAAACAAGTCATGGTGGTTTCATTGCTGGACCAAACCTTGACGCATGGACTTAGGGACCCTCATATGTTCTTCAACTCAGGCAAAACTGAGCAAATAGATGAGGAGTTACCATAACTGCTTACCTAAATGTCTCAGGAGAAAAAATTTACTCAAACTAACTGCCAACTGAGATTAGGCGATCTTGAATAAACCTGCAAGCTCAACGGAAACGCTTCCTCTCTCCCAAAACCATTGATAAAAGATCTCATGCTTTATCTGATCAGCTCTTTTCACATACACGAAAGCCATATGAAGAAGATCACATGGATAACTAATGATCTAGAAATAGAGTTTTATAGGGGTCAATGGTTTTAGTCCTACCATTCTCATTAAGACACTCCACGGTTCCCATAGTGACCACTTTTATCAGGTTACTTGATCTCACGACATGCAATCTGACTCTACCACTCCCAACATCAACACAATAACCTTAATAATCACCAACAACTCTAACAACACAATTCACCAACACCATCAACCACAACAAAGCACCAAGATTCCGATCCTAAAAAGTCGCACTAGTGACAGCTGGAACAAACATATGGCGGATCTGATTTAAAACTAACTTAGCACCGGAAGAAAGTGTTGGACACGCATTGGGACCCCGGCTATACAACTTAGTAGAACTCCTTAATATTCCCCACAGTAGAGCCAAGCATTCTTGAATGAGATAGTCCACAGATACGAATCTCGATTAGACAATGCAAGCTCCACTTTCGCGAGCTCGCTTCAGGAGATTCTTGCCCCACATGTTGATAATGAATGAATTCTTTTCAACAACAGGCATGTTGTCAAAGAGCGACATCCTACAAGGACTCATACTCTTTTACAAGACTTGTAAAGCCCACTACAAAAATTCATTCACAGAGTTCAAGATTATTCTAATCACACGTCTATCTGATCAGGAGGAAATCGGAAAAAGTGATAAAAGAAGACGTGACGTTCTATGGAACTCCACTTGGTCTACCATCCACCTTCAATCACCGTCACCACGATCCACCACCTCCTCCAGCAGGCGCATCTGGTGCTCCAGGTACTTCAGGAGCATCAGGGTCTTCTCAGTTGCCGCCACCTCCTCCTCCTCCATCTACTGGTACATCTGGAGCTGCTCAACAACAAGGCAGTAAAGCTCCAAGTTCATCCAAGACGACTGCCTCAGCATCACAATCCATGGCTTGGACTACATTTGACACTAGATTCGAGTCAACTGCTTTTACAGATGCTCAAGAGTTATCTCCTACTAATTCTCTAATGCAAGATGATTCCATCCTTGACGAGCAGGTACATTTGTCTGATGATGAAGACTCCGGGAATAATCACCTACCAAAAGCTGACTCTAGACAAGACTGGTGGAAACCACTACCTAAAGAGGAGAGACCAGCAACTTCGAAACCTGCTTAGGTCATTCCGTTTTCCAATGTGTTAGATGTAGAAAACAATTGGGCTTCTGTGTTGGGTTCAGTTTCTAAAACCCCTGCTGAGAACTCATTGCTTGCAAAGACTAGAGACATGACGACTTTCATGAAATGGTACTGACGACAAGTGAACAAGACCAAGCTTACACAAGCAAATTTCGAAGGGTAGGCATATGAAGTTGTTAAGGCATTCTACCCAGACGTCATTCACCTTCAGTTCCAGATGAAAGAGTGTCACAAAATGCTCACATA
>BQNB010129958.1:0-16148 GCA_026074375.1 Tanacetum coccineum | reverse complement strand
TAGATTTAAGAGGTGAGCGGTAACTGATAAAGATGAATTATGAAAGGAAGTCAAAGATGATAAACAGTGAGCTGTCGCTGAAATGAAATGTTAGTGTGAATGTTACTAAATAGTGTCAAAATGTATAACAGATTCTTTTTGTACCCCTTTTTTTACAGTGCAACGCAGTTTTTTATCAGTTTCATACTTTTGACATGTTAAACTTTATATTTTTCGTTCCGTTTTTTCCGTGTCACAGTTTTATAACATATACAAAATTATAAAAATACAAAAAAAATAAAATACAAAAAAAAAAACCGCAAAAAACCCGAGGGGGTACAAATTGTATTTTAAGGGGGTACATATATCATAAGCCTAATTTTTATAAGGAATGTTATTTTTTCACGAAAGTTCATCTAGATACTAAGAGCATCTAGAGTGTGCTCCAAACTAAAACGAATATTTGTTTCGTTTATTACAATTAATTTTTTAATAAATTATTTCTTTCAAAAGTTAAAAAGAATATATTTTTTTATTTATTACAATCAGTTTTTAATAAATTATATCGTTCAAAAAGTCATTTTTAAATAATTTTTTTAAAATATGTGAAGTCTCAAGTTCAATTCTTACTAGGTGCAAATAATTTTACGTAGCCATGTCAACCTCCTGAAAAAGAAGGGTTTACTTGGTTTGAGTATGTGTGACGATGAGTTTAAACCCCGTAATTTAATCGATCAAAAAATCAAAAAACAATAATTATCCAGAAAAAATTCCTCTATTGCAAAAAAGTATTTCAAAAACTCTTTAACGAAGAAGCCTCGGTGGCTGTTAAGCTTAGTGCTCCGATAGATATTTCGTTCCGTAGAAATGCTCGGGGTGGTATCGAAGAACATCTGTTGGCTGATTTGACTTCTTTGATGGATTCGGTGACTTTATCGAATTCAGGTGATCGATGGGTTTGTGATTTGGTTAGCGATGGTAACTTCCGGGTTAAGGAGATTCGTAACTACATTGATGATCTTTTCCTTCCGCATCAAGCTGCCCAGACTAGATGGATCAAATACATCCCTATTAAGGTTAACATCTTCGCTTGGCGAGCTCGGCAAGATTGTTTACCGACTCGAGTTAATCTGATTCGCAGAGGCATCACTATTGAGTCGTCTCTTTGTCCGGTTTGTTCAGTCTGCGAGGAAGATGTTTGCCACATCTTCTTCCGTTGTGATTTGGCTCAGCTTGTTCTTCGTCGCATATGCAGATGGTGGGGCTTAGATCCTCATGACTGGTCATCGTTCCAAGAGTGGCAGTCTTGGATTCTTTCGATTCAGTTCTCCTCTAAGGTCAAAGCTATGTTGGAGGGAGTGTTCTTCGTATCTTGGTGGTTTATCTGGAACTTTAGGAATCGGATCATTTTTGAAGAATCTCCTCCAAGACGTTCGGAAATTTTTGATGCTATAGTTTTTTGTGCTTTCAATTGGTGTAAAAGTCGTTGTCATACGACGTTTTCTTGGGACGATTGGTTAAAAAATCCCCAATTTATTTCCTTGTAATTGTTTTCTAGCTCCTTGCTAGTTTAATAAATTTTTGCCGTTCAAAAAAAAAAGTAGCGCAATGATTCAGTTAGCGTGAATCAAAAATCAACCTAATGATTCAACTATATAATGATGATTTATTTTGTTCGTTGAAAATATTCACATTCCCGTAAATACCGCTATTTTAGATATTTGAAGCTTACGATACAATTCATAAAATTATTCAAAGGGATTTAGCCGTACAATAGCAACGTACTTTCGATTTTGTTCCATCTTGGTACGTGAACTTTTTTTTGTTCCACTTAATGTAACGAACTTTCATGTTTTGTGTTACTTTGCACAAACTTGGATAGGCAACCGGATAAAAAGTTTGATTACCGGCTAATAGTCTACGTGGCACGTGAACTTTTTTTCTAATGTTCCGTTTTGGTACGTGAACTTTTTCTAATGTTCCGTTTTAGTACGTGAACTTTTTTTCTATAAAAATGTTTAATACTTTGTTTAAAAAAGTTTTAAATTTTTTTTTTAAAATTTTGGTTAAAATTTTTTTTCAAAATTAAAATTTTTTTCGTAATTAAATTTTTTTTCGAAATTAATTTTTTTTTAAAGTTAAAAATTTAAAAAAAAAATTTTGGTTAAAATTTTTTTAAAATTAAAATTTTTTTAGAAATTAAAATTTTTTATTTTTTTCAAAACTAAATTTTTTTTCGAAATTAAATTTTTTTTTCGTAATTAAATTTTTTTTCGAAATTAATTTGCTTTTAAAAAATTAAAAGTTTTTTTAAAAAAAAAATTTGGATAAAATTTGTTTCAAAATTAATTTTTTTTTCGAAATTATTTTTTTTTTCAAAATTAAATTACGTATAAAATTAATTAGAAAACAAAAATAAACAACCGTTAGTATAAAGGACTAACGGTGCAAACGTTCGTTGGCTAAAAAGCCTAACGTTGCAAACGGTCGTTAAGTGGACCAAAAATGTAGCTCATCCGGTCAAACAAGTTTGACGGTGCAAATTAACACGAAACTTGAAAGTTCGTTACATTAAGTGGAACAAAAAAAAGTTCACGTACCAAAATGAAACAAAACTGAAAGTACGTTGCTATTGTACGGCTAAATCCCTTATTCAAACCATACGATTCACATATCACGCTAAGCCAAAAAACGCATGATTCATGTCTAAACACTCTCTTATTAAATAATTAAAATGAACCTAAACTTTATTTATTGAACACGTGATTCACTTCTAAGAAAATATGAATCTTTTAGATTTACTGATTCATAGAAAATGGACACGCTTTCATGTAATGAAGAAATTGATAATGCATGAAAAAAAATATGCACGTCCTTCCCTGGTTGCCAAATTCAAATTGTGGAATGCAAAATGGTAAGAACATTTAATTTCACATAAATGTTACACTCATTGAATTCCATTTTTACCCTTCTCACCTCTTTAAATATTTTTCTAAAATGAATCATAATTAATAGATATCAATGACCATGATCACTTCTCATTTTTTCTCAATCTAAAACCATTATCAATGAAACCAAAGCCTACACCCAAAAAGCCTATATATGTTGTGTTATCAACTAACCACACCGGTTAGTTAAACACCCCCCCCCCCCCCCCCCCCCCCCCCCCCCCCCCCCGGCGTATAAACCCTTTGTTTACTCTAATTTTAAAAGTAAGATTCCCTTGGAAAAACATGTTGAGCCATTTCATTCCTGTTTTCACCAAGTATATGTTTCGTTACACCTTTACACCTTAGCCTACCCTGTTAGATTAAGTTCATTTATCAATTGCTAGTTGCTTTAGTGTAAAGTATGTATTTCATGTGTCTTGTGTCATTTTCTATCTCTAGTATGGTTGGAAAATTGCACATCGCAATTGGGAATGTAAAAATAGTTTAAACTCAAGTATTTTTACTACCGCCTAACTCTGCTTCCTCCACAAGTATTGGTATATCCATAGGAACGAAAATGATGGAAGAAATGATTACGGGGGGGGGGGGTAGTTAATGATGTCGTTTGAGATTGGGTAAAATTACATGAGATTTATAGTGTATTTGTTTGTTTTAAAAAAATCGAAAAAATTAAAAAATCGCTGCAAAAAAGAGGAGGAAAATTTGAAGATAGTCGGTTCGTTAAAGCCTTAAACCGATGGTATTATTTGAAGGATCGATTATTCGTTGATACGTAATTATAAATCAACGATGTAAAGTTTTATATAAAGTGATAGATATCACTTGATTTTGTAAAAGTATGTATAGTATGGATGATTGGGAAGTTGACCGTTACGGGAATGCCAACTTAGGTTATTTTTGTCGATCCGTGATCAAGACGTTTGTGTAAATATTTCTGTGTCTTAATCATAGGAACGATCAAGAAAGTATCTAGCAACTTGTGCCTTATTTGTTTGGATTTAATCTATTTGTTTTGTAATTTTTTATTTAACAACAATTATTTCTCTTTCTTAATCTCTATCCTTAGGTTTTACTCGAATGAGGATGCGAGCAATCACATGTGTCTATTCCGTCGTTACGGCCATGTATATGTGATTTTGTCCGCCTTGTTGGTTTATTACTTTTGGAGAAAGGATTAGAAGGTCCATACCCTATATCACTTTTCGTCCTAACCTTGGTTTTACTCGAGTGAGGGAATTAGATGCAAACTCCATGATATCTATTCTAATTGTTTATGGAAGTGTAATATGTGGTTTTTGTCGCACTTGCTGTTTACGGACTTTTGGTAAAGACGACTGTAGAAACCGGAGAGGGGGGGGGGGGGATACGTTTTCCTTTATAAAGTTTAAGATCACAGGATTATATCACTCTCTGCCGGCGGTCCCATTAATATATGGGGGTACCTACTTAATTTCTCCGTGCCTAGTACTATCAGGGGGTCCCGTCTTAATATTAAAGGGACCTCTCCAGAAGCTGGTTTTAGAACTAGATAATTGTATCAAATGCTCAATCAAAGTTTGAGCAGCAATATCGAGAAGTGTCGATACTGGATTTATTACAATTACTAGCGCATATTTCTCACAATATATCCACCTACTCAACATCTGTTGACTACTAAGAGGATACACAACCATGACGCTAACCACACAGATACATACACATTATTTCATCACCATAATCCTAAGCTACAAGTGGGCGCGAGTATAGTAGTAAAGACAATGTGTAAACGCGATAAATAGTAAAGACATAAGGTAAAGCGGAAAGGTAATCAGAGAAGAAAAGCAAATCCTGACACTGATGATGTATAGTGGTTCGTCGTCATGAAGCTCTTCTTCGCCCTACGCCACTCCTCGAGTATCCAACTGAGAGTTTACTTCACTATATCAACAAGGCTCCTTTCGGCGAAAGAGAAAACCGTATACCATAGCTTACATTATTTTTTCGACACTATGCTAGATGTCATAAGTCCTTCTTGGGTATAACCAAAACCGTTATGTTTTATGCCCCACTTCAAACATTGTGTTTTAATGGTAAACACAATAAATCGCGTCGCTTACATAATTTTTTGGACATAAGACAGATGTCGAATAGTCTATATTAAACATCGAAATCAAAGCTACCACATCACAATGTATTTTAAGGCCTAAAATATAACCAACCCACAAATCAACATCCAAATATATACATTATTGGATCTACACACTATAAAGCTTGGAAGACGTGGACTCGATTATATGTCACAAATGTACAAATAGATAACTATACTACACAACTTGGATCTTGAAGATGACCGAATGTTCTTTCTTGAACTTTGAAGAAAGGAGGAAAAGGAGGATTACGAATATTTGCTACATTTTAAACAGATTATTAACAGTTGAATGATCAAAGATTTGGAGATATTTAGTGAAGGATCTAGAGAGTGAAATACAAAAAGGAATCGTGCAAAAGGGTATAAAAATAATGGAGGTGACCCACTATTTATAGGAGCTGAAAAATAGCATGTCAGGAAACGGCGATCCCAGATATATTAGGGGGCCACCGGTATTTAAGGGGGCCGCTGGCCTATTTAAGGGACCGCCTCGACAGACGCTCTTGTTTTGTCTTTTTGTGGTGACAAACTTGTCTGGTGAAAGTGACACTTATTTTAGAGGGGAAATGACCAGATTTTGAAATTCAAAATAATTACCAAATAAAATATTTCTTTATAATTCAAAAATAATTTGTTTAAATAATTTTTGAGAAATAGTTTTGTTGTATTTATAAAAATATAAAGTTTAAGACAAAAACTTATTTCTTTGATCATCCTACAAGTTTAATATTGTTTGTATATACCTTATGTGATTTACGTCGGGTGTAAACCAATGTCCGTCTTGATGCATACTTGAGACGTCGAGAGATTTTGATACATGTATGCATTGATGATTTGTGATTACGAGTAACTTGCGCACTTTACGTTACCTATTACAAGTTACATGTTTGTCATCATCAAAGCATAAAGAGATCGTATAGATTAAATATCATAATATTTGCACTAACACGGACCAAGTAATCTAGATACCGAGATAGCTCTCCATATCGTGTTTCATATTACTGGACCAATAGGATCACAAATAACGTTCTGTCTTTGTCTTTAAATTATGAGCTTAGTTGGACCGGTAGGTGACCCGTTTATGTTTCAGCAATCATGCTCTTAATTGACTGATAAAGATTGGAATAGTGGACTACCAGTATATAAAACACCGTCAAACAATAAATGGGTAAAGTCCCGTTAGGCTAGGGTTTTAATAGGATCAGTACTGCTTTGATTCCCTAAGATAAATTATAATTAAACTAAAGGATGCTTTATGCGGATACGTTAATTGTGACAGGATTAATCGTGTCTAGGTCTTAGGATGATGTCCCGCCTAAGTCTTAAGAATGATATGCCGCTTCGAGATAAGTAAATCATTGCACTAAAACAAACAAACCAACATTGAACCGGATTTAATATGGCTAATACAATTTTCTATCATTTGGCTTGTACCGCTTTTCTATCTTCTAATTTTCTTCTTTTGTGTTTATTGTCTATTGAATTGATATTTGTTTCCACCAAACCTGTGCCAGTCTCTCAGGCTGAAAACCCCCATATCATTAGACAACGTACATATCATAGGTTTAACCAGTAAATAGACTAATTAAAATACTGATAGAATATAGGATTAATGTTCCACTCTTAGTGTTTGACACCCTACTTACCGCGAACTCCATCTTGACCGGGTACACTACTCGTTAAAGTGTTGTTTTAGGTTTGTCGGCTAAATATAAATTTAAAACTTGATAATCAAATAATTGACCCTACACGACAGCACATCAGGTTTTTGGCGCCGTTGCCGGGGAGTGAAGTTGTTTAATTCTTATTTATTAGTGTTTTAGTTTAGTTTAAATTGCATAATTGTGTGCTTGTTTGTGTATTTAATTTCATGCATTGTATATTTTGCATATTGTGTGTTTGTGTGCATTGTTACAGCCTTCTGTAACATTCTGAGTCGAATACTTAATACGACGTATTCATCTTCTTGGATACGACGTATAGAATTTTTCTAAACCAATACAGCGTATTCGACTCTATCATCAATACGGCGTATTCAGTTTACTGAATACGGCGTATTAGGCTATTTGACCATTTTCTTTCCTAGCTATTTTATTACAGGTTAAAAATGGACAACCCCAATATCACTATGGAGGAATACATCAGACTTCAAGAGGAGAAAGCTCTAAGTCAGGGTGAGACATTTAATTGGCAAACTGCCACGTACGGTAAGATGGAATATTGTGAAGATGAGGACGATTGCTTTACAAACTTCGAAACCAAATTTCTAGCCATAGTCCTTGATACTACATTAACATCCGATGCAGCAATCTCATGTGGACCCACAGTAAGTCCTCTTAACGATAATGAAATTGACTTTAGAATATTGTTTACATATCCGACGATGAAGATTACACGGTAGTTTATGACGAAAATTCATTTTCCTATAAAATAATTTCTGTCAACAATTTGAAAACAGATTTTAAAAATGATAATGATAAAGTCAATATGCCTTCATTTCCATCACCCGAGCCTGAGGTCAGTTATTTTAATGATTTAGACTTCTTTAAAGATTTTGAGAATGAATTTCCAGCCATTGTTTATAATGATGCTCTAACGTCTAAATTAAATCTCTTAACTGAACCTACTATAAGTCCTCGACATATCGATGAATTTGATTTGAAAGATAAAACATCATTGTCTAAATTTGATGAAGAGGAACAAAACATTTTATACTTTAATGATTTATTTCCTTTTAACGTAATTTATCCTGATGATTTTAAATTGGATACGGACAACAATAATAAAATTGATATTGAACGACCTTCGAGGGATATGTCTGTCACACCAATACCTGATGTAATAAATGTCAATGCTCAAGGGTCAAATAAGAATTCGGAAACAAGTCATGATACATCTAATAAATTTTTAAAAACTGAAACTTTTATCAAGAAGCTAAATGTTAATATCATGGCTTGTAATTATCTTAACAACGGGATGCTTTTAAAGAATTTGTATGTGCCATTTGGCATCCCGTTTGACCCCAAGTTGTTTTATAAGGATGGAATTAAATTGGGGCAAGTCTAACTTAAAGACTTTTCTGTAAACAAAAGTGCTTCCTGGGAGACAACCCAGTCATTTTAATTGTTTGTCGCATTTTAATTGTTTGTTGCACGAGTATGTCTTCCCAGACACTCTATATGGCATATTGAACCCCTCTGGATACAGCGTATAGACGTGTTTAGACGTTATCAGTTTTAAAACTTAATATTTAATTTCCAGTATTTAATTGTTTTTACAGGAATAATACATCGTATCCTAGGGTTTGGGATACGGCGTATTGATCCTTGTACAGTTGTGTATTTAATTGTTTTCTTGTACCATTGTAGCGAGATAGAATTTGCACTTGTTTCTAATCTCTTATACATTACCTTGCTAAAACTATGATATGGTATATGCTAAAAAAGACATGTGTTGAACTTATCCGGGCATGCTGAAGCCCTAGTCAACACACTTTTTGCTCAAGAACGCATCTTGGAGAATTATCACGAGCAAAACATCAGGGAGTTTTCCGTTCTAATTCTATTTTCCCTTATTATTTAATTGTTTTATCTATACAACGAGGACGTTGTATAATTTAAGTAGGGGGATGGAGAATTAGAACGTACTTGTCTTCTTTTTTACAAAATAACATGCAAAGTGCTTAAAAACGGCCAAAATTAAAAAAAAATTCAGCATGACTTTTGTAAAAATCACTAGTTACATTACCTAGCGCACTATAACCCTTGATACATATTGTGAGAATTAAGCCTATTCTGTTTCCAGCTGTCTACTAAAAATTCCACAAAATTATAAGTGTGCTGGTGATCGTAGTCAACATTATAACTTGGCTGGTATATCACTCGAGACACGCCACGCCATGATTATACAATTGATTAGATGGAAGAACATGTTCAACTAATAAATTTCTAGGATTAAACCAAATAGCCTACATGTCGTAAAAATAACTAACCACACTGGTTAGTTAAATCCCTTGTAACCCTTGATTACTCTCATTTTTAGAGTAAAATCTCCTAGAACAACCTGTTGAGTCATTCCTTTCATACTAACAAACCATATTAAAATGATTTTCGTTAACCATGCACCTAGGCCTATCCGTGTAGATTAAGCCTATTTTAATCAATGTTGCTAGTTACTTTCGTGTAAAGTTTTGTATTTCCTGTGTCAAAGTGAAATTTTTCTATCTCTGTAATGGTCGGGAAATTGCACAATGCAATGGGAAAAATATGTAGCTCGTAAGTTTTGCTACTTTCGCTATTATGAAAATGCATGTCTATGAGAAGAAAAAGTACTACAAAGAAAAGATTATCCGATGAATTGATGATAGTGAAAGACGGTGGGAATTAAACCGAGGTTTATGAATTTATTGCAAAAAAAAAAGAGCAATAAAAATATTTCGGTTAAAAAGAAGTTTATACCGAAGGAATTACTTGGAAGGATCGATTATTCGTTGATACGTTACAAAAATCAACGATATAAAGTCTTGTAAAAAGTGGCCGATATCACCACTTATGTAAAAGTATGTAAAGAGTAGAATGTAAGGGAAGTTGACCGTTATGGGAACGCTAACTTAGGTTGTCTTTGTCATTTCTGTCTATATGTTCGAGTCTTTGTCATGGAACGGTCGAGAGAAAGTTACTAGCAACCGCACCTTATTTGTTGGCTTAATCTATTTATTTCATGAATTTTACTTAACACCCATTTTACTTCCCTTTCCTCCTAGCAACTTAACTTATTGTCCACACAACGAGGACCTTGTCCTGGGTCAATGCAATGTCTTTTCCTCGTTACAACCATGTATGAATGTCTTTTAGCTCCTCGTTGAATTTTACACTTTTGGTGAAAGTTCGAAAGGTTCCAACCCCTATATTCATTCTTCAATCCTAACCCGTTAGAAACACGAACAAGGAAGTGTTTCGGATTGTATATGTCTATTTCCGTCGTTACGAGCCATGTGTGTACTATACAACTGCCCTTGTTGGTGTGGACTTATGGTAAAATACTGTTGGATGATCAAACCGTAAGCCTCTTAACCCAATTTTAGCTTTTGACTTGTTTCTTTATTAGTTTAGCAGTGGAGATGTTTATCCATAGCCGAAGCCTATGATACTAAGCTAATCACGACCCGAGCCAATTAAGCGTACTACTTAAAGTTGCACCCTAGATTTATTTAAGTGAGTCTTTCATAGTGTTTCATTTCCATTTTCATGAGGAGCCTTGGTTAAGTGCAGTTATTAGGAACTTAAAACAAAACGATGCTTAAACGGAAAATCCTCAACTTCGGTTGGGACACATTTTCATAAACTAAACTTTTTTCTAAAGTCTACTTGAGGACAAGTAGGATTCAAGTGGGGGGATATTTGATGACATCAAATAACATCACTTTATTATATCATTTATCCCATCTGTTTTGCCCACTTTTATATAATTATTGCATTATTTGGTACTTAATTGCTTTAAAGTTGATAAATGCAGTAATTCAGGAGTGTTTTGTGAAGACAAGCTAAAAGGCGCATAATTTGGAGCTAAAACGATGATATTTGAAGATTGCTGAAATTTCACCAATACGCCGTATCCAACAAAAGAGATACGGCATATCTGCGCGAAGACTTCACAAGAAAACGCGTTTGACCAATTCCCAATACGGCGTATCCATGTTGTCTACATACGCCGTATCCATGAAGATAACTATTCGAAGATACAGTAAATCAAGTAAATTACGAATGATATCACTGATTGATTTGAACGTAGCGCGCACTTCAAGGAATCCAACCTAATACGCCGTATCGACTTTGCTAGATATGGCGACATGGCGTATCGAGTCTTTTTTAGACACTATAAATAGAAGACTCAAAAATGAGTTTTAAGTGTGCAATATCATATTCTTTATACCATACTCACTAAAAGAAAATTTTTAGAAGAGAAGATCAGCCACCAAGGTCAAGCATTAATCACGACTCCATAGAAGACATCGTGTAATTTTTACTCTCTTAATCGTTCGATTATAATTGTTTGATTACGCTTGTATAATTACAATGGTTGTGGGCTAATACTATAGGAACCCGATTTACACTTTCACTTCATATTACGAACCACGAATCGAACCAAGAAAAGAGATAAAGAAAGATTGAGTTATTTTAGAGAGAGAAAGAAGAGAGAGGTTAGAGAGAATGAGAAAAAGAAGATTTTTATATAATGAAAACCACTAACTTTTTCTAAAGAAGAAAAAGCTTATATACCACATCACGTTAAAGGTACGCACGGGATATTTAACTAGGACCCGGGCTCGGGTTTTGATTAGGATTAAACCCGAAACATATATAATATTAGATTAACTATCGAGCCCGATTCCCGATACTTTCCTATTACAATGTTAACTAATTAATTGACCGAGACTAACATACATAATGAACGAACTTCATGTTCGACTCAATATTTTGAGGCTAACAATCTCCCCCGAAGTGAGTTCATTGATGACACTCCTTCATGAGATCAATGAGATTGCTTTTGTCGTTAAGCTCATGTGGTCTTGGTCTTTCTCTTTGTTCTTAGTTGTAGGCTTGTTCCTTCATGCTTTGCGATCTTTACTTTTGGCCTTCGTCATTGTCTTTATCGTCTATGCCATCTTGCGATCTTGTGTCTTTGACCAACATGCTCATACTCCACATATTGAAACTTGATGGGGTGGAGGTGGGGGGGGTAGCAGTAGCTCCTCCGCCAATGTAAACAAAACCTCCATCAAATTCCTTGAAATCAAGAGATAAGGTAATGTTCCCATTCTTGTGCCTTTGAGCAGTACACTGACACAAATCCCATTAATCATCCATTAGAGGCCTTGCCCTACACATAAAAAACGGTAATTAGTGTTGAGAAATCGTTTTGCCCATCTATGTAAGTTTTAACAGATAATATAAATGCACAGCGTAATAATAGAAAGCAATATTAACAACAATATTTTACATTCAACGATTTCCCTATTATCCCACAATAATCTTGGGTCTACTAACTACTACATAGACATCTATAATATGTCTATTACTAACTAACTACTAACTATGGTGTATACACACACCTTTACTATTCGACTCTTGATGCAGTTTTATATACCTAAAATATATATACTAATATAACTTTTAAGAGCAATTAAGAAAATTACCAAAGGAAATTTCACTCTCAAAAATATATATAATATAATATATAATACGTATATTAAACCGGGCAAATATGATCACCCGGGTCGTTTATCCCAACGACTAGTGAAATTGAAATCTCGTTTAAGTCCGGATTCTGATTTGAATAAGCAAATGAATAGTTTGATGATCTAAAGCAACAATTTAAAATGGACAATTAAACTAATACGGGTAACAATTAAAATGTGACAAATAAGCAAGTAAACTAATTTTAACCCCTAAAAATGTAAACTAAAACTATAAACCTAAGATAGGACGAAAGAAAATTTTAGGAAAAAGAAAAACATTTTTTTGATTATTTTTGAATTTATTATTACTTAAAATCTATTTAATTCTAATTAAATCCTAAAAATAAAAAAAATGAAAATATTTGAAATTAGATTTTTCCTAAGTAAAATAAGTAAAGAGAAAATTTTAAAAAAAGAATTACTATTTTTGGCTTTTTAGATTAAAAGATATGACTTTTCTAAAATTTAAACTAATTAAAAACTATAAAAATAATAAAACTATTAAAAATAAAGTCCTAAAAATTTTATAAAAATTACACTAAATAAAGAAAGTGTGCAAAAATTTTATAAAAATAAAAGCCCTAAATTTTATCTTTTTATAAAAGTTTAATTAAACTAATTAAAAGCTACCCCTAATTATTAATTAAAATATTAAAACTAATTAAAACTTAACTAAGATTTAAAAAAAAAAGACTAACAGTGCAATTACTAAAAGGACTAATGAAGTAAAACTCTTAACAGACAAAGGATTAACTGAGTTAACTAAGAAATTTGAGAATTACAAAAATAGTCCCTGAAGACCTAACCCGACTACAAACTAAATCCAAACAAGCCTTAAAATAAGTTGAGAACAAAAAGTGCTTAAAATAAAAAACTTATAAGAGCAAAGTTGTAAAGGAAGCTAGTGGGAACTAAATTAATAAAAGCTACTTTGGCTGAAAATAACAAATAAGCTCTTAAACAGCTTATTTATAAGCTGTTTACAGAAAGTTAGTGTTTGGGATTGTTTTCACTAAAGCAGCTATAATAAGCTCAAATTAAGCTTAAATGGAAAAGAAAAAGGTGTTCTAGGTAGCTTATGACATGCTTAATCTATGAATGAAGAGAGAATTAAGTTGGGAATACTTTTAAGCAACTGAAATTGAGCATGAATTAAGCAAACTCAGGAAATAAGCAATTTAGCACAAAATCCTAATAAGCTAAAAACCTTAAAAAGCTAAACTAGACTCTAAAACTTTAAGGACTTATTAAACTACTTATAATCTATCTATATAAGCTATGAAATCTAGACTTATAAGCTAAATTAACAAATTAAGACTCTACTTAAGTTCCTACTATTTTTTTGGCTTTTGAGGTTTTTTAATGACTAATGACAGCAAAATTTAAGCTATGCTAATAAGCTAGAAAGTGAATTTTAAGACCTAATCTTTATTAAGCTATAACTAGACCTAATCTTACTTTAATCTAAGAACCTAAGACTTACTTGTACTTAACTAAATCTAGACTACCAGCAGTACTAACTTAAAGTTAGTACTGTTATACTTTGCACAAGTGCAAACAAAGAGTGCAGGCTACCTAAAGGATTCTATTGCACTAAAACTCACTCAAATAGAGTGTAGGAACAAAGTGCAAGCAAGATCTAAGCCTTAAGGGCTTTGGATCAAAATGACACAATAAAAACCTAAGCAAAAAGCTCCCCGGGTGCTGATCGTTTATAATAAGCCATAACTTTTTGAATTCTTAAAACTAACTTCTAAAAACTCAATTCCTAATGTTCTTAAGGGTAAACACAAGTGACTCAAGTATATTGCTCAAATTAGTTTGACTTTTTCTGGTCAAACAAGCTTGTGCCAAACACCTCTTATAGATTTTGACAGAAATGATTAAACTAAGATTGATGAATTCTAACTAATAAACCCTTAAAACCAGATAGTAACTAACTTATATCAAACCTATTAATTTAACAACTAATTAAGCTAGAATCTATGATCTAAGACTATTAACTAATATTTTTAGTTGTTTTTAGAGGTTTTAAGACAAATTAATGAAAAACTATTATTCAAACTAAGAAAGTTAAAAACAGATGAACTATTGAAACTAATTAGCTAAATAAAACTCAAATAAGCAACAATAAGCAAACTCAATAAGCAAATAAGCAGATCTGAATATAGAAAGCAATGAAATCACTTATTTAAAGCTAGAATAAAAGGAAATAAAAGAGAAACTTACAAACTCCTCTAGCTAAACAAGAGGTTCCCAAATAGGGCAGCTTCAAGCTCCCTAGCTTATTAGATAAGCTAGGGTAAAGTCCTTGGGGATCCTTCCATTTTAGATCCCCCTTCCATAAGCTTTCCAATCCAAATGTAAAGGTAATATATAGAATTTAAAACTGATTTAATTGTTAAGGTAAGATTAAGGCTGATAAAACTCTAATCAAGAGCTTAGAGACTCTTGATAGCTTATGAGTAGCTTATGAGAGCTTAATGACATTTGTTTAATAGTTTAAGAAGAAAGGAAAGTGTATGAGTTGAACAAGAGAGTTTATGACAAAATAAGACTGAGTTTCATTAATATAAAATTGATTACATTACTTAAAAAGAGAAATTACATAAGCTAAAGGAAATTTTTAAGCTACACTAAAAGCTACTAAAAAACTCTCCTCTTGTGTGAAGAGTGTGAGGCCTATTTATAGCCTGCCTTGGATCCTTCTAGCCTCTTGGGTCATTCCCCCACTCCTCTCAATCACCACCTTTCATTTTCCCAATCATTTGAGACTGAATTGTGGCCGTTTGATCAAATTGTGCATAATTAAGGATTGCCAGCGTGGCATTCCTTTGATATGACATTGTGCTAGTTCTGTGAGTAGATTAGTGCAAAACCCATATATTTTTGTGCTTTCTCCTCTTGTACATGATCCTCTCTTATTGCTACTTAGGCCAATAGGTAGCTTTGTTTTTGACTAGAATGATTCTCCCTGTCATCTTGTAAACGATCACTTGAATTGACCTAAGCACCCTTTAATTTGAGAAACCCCTTTGATTTGAGTAAATGGTAACTTTAGGACGATGGGTGAATAGTAAAACGCCCTTCACCCCCATTTTTGATAGTTAAAACTGTTATTAGTTTGGGGAAATTGCAATTTAAGCCCCTCTCTTTCCTTTCCCTTTTCCTAGTTATAAATAACTTTGGGAAAGTGCAAGTTTGGTCCTTGGAGTTTATATAAAAGTAAAGTGGGCTAGGATTTGGGCTTATTAGATCCGGGTAAGGCCCAATTAGAGGAGGGGACATTTTTGGACTTTTGTGAAACTTTGAGGGTGAAAATGGAATATTTTGAGTCTTGTTGCCTTTTATTGACCATGATTGACTTTTCTGGCTTCGGCTTTGATTCTTTGGCTTCTTTTTGTACTCTTCTGATTCTCGTGTCCGTGCTTGCCCGTTTTTGACTGTTTTCTTGTGATTTTTGACTTATCCGTACCTGCACACGCAAAACACAAATACAAGCATATTTTTGCCATTTTTGGTCTGTTTTGGGTTTATTTAGGCTATTTTAAGCATAAATGGATATGTGTATTTTACACTTATAGTATGTCTTTGTAGTTTGAGCATGAGCGTGTGGTAATGAATCCTACTCTGCTGGAATGAGGCTGCAACATCGTCATTTGTACCTGCATTTTAATGTTAGTAATAAACAGCAAATATGGACGAATATGGCTTTGTCATTCGTCGAGATTCGGTTGCATTAACCTCCGGTTCCGTGAGGACCGTTTACAGTATAAATATTGTACTTGTGATCTGGTAGGTTCAATTTAGAAGAACCTCCTTGACAGGGTTTCCAGCTCAAAGTGTTAGATAA